>CAUYQU010075534.1:0-95734 GCA_963574635.1 Cheracebus regulus | reverse complement strand
GGAGGGACAGCAGGGGGTGGGGAGTTGGGGAGAGATAGCATGGGGAGAAATGCCAGATGTAGGTGATGGGGAGGAATGCAGCAAATCACACTGCCATGTGTGTACCTATGCAACAATCTTGCATGTTCTTCACATGTACCCCAAAACCTAAAATGCAATTTAAAAAAAAAGAGGTCTTTCATGAAGTCTTGCCACTTCTGAAGACTGTTATTGTCTTGTCAGATTAACACTGGCACTCTGATATTAAGAGACATCCAGATCGTCTGTGGTTTAAGGCAATTTCTTTTGCAGGAATCTCTGAGGACAGGTGGCCAAAGCTGTAGCAGCTTCCAGTAGAGCTCTATTGCCCAATCACCAGAAGACCTGGACTTCAGAAGAAAAGGTGATTCTTGTGATTCTTCCAAGTCCTGCAGAGAAGCTGACCTGGCAATGATAATGGCACAACAGCTACAGCCAACAGCAGTGCCTTCTACTGTGCCTCTGTAGTCAGGAGTTTCCCAGTCCAGCTGCAGGCCTGGGTGAAGGAGAAGAGCCAGAATGGCTGGATAATCTCAAATCTTACCTGGAATGGGGAGTATCTCCCTCACTAGAGTTTAAGTTTCATAAGACCAGGGACCTTTCTATTTATGTCTATATCTACCATACCTAGAAGAGTTCATAGTAAAACTTCAATGCATTTTTGTTGAATCAAAGAATACTGAATGAATCGGTGAATCACAAAAGCAGTCAAGTATGAACAATATTAGGAATAAACATTTTTAAGTCTCTTAGCTTCTGCTCTTCCTCCTCTATAGTCTATTCTCAGAGCAGTTGTATTAGTCAGGGTTCTCTAGAGGGACACAACTAATGGAATATATATATATATATATATATATATATATATATATATATATAAAGGGGGGTTTATTAAGTATTAATTCATATGATCACAAGGTCCCACAACAGGCCATCTGCAGGCTCAGGAGAAAGAAAAGCCAATTGGAGTTCCAAAACTGAAGAACTTAAGAGTCCAATGTTCAAGGGCAGGAAGCATCTAGCACGGGAGAAAGATGTAGGCTGTGAGGCTAGGCCAGACTCATCTTTTCACATTTTTCTGCCTGCTAATATTCAGCCATGCTGGCAACTGATTAGATTGTGCCCACCCAGATTAAGGGTGGGTCTGCCTTTCCCAGGCCACTGACTCAAATGTTAACGTCTTTTGGCAACACCCTCACAGACACACCAAGGATCAATACTTTGTATCCTTCAATCCAATCAGGTTGACACTCAGTATTAACCATCACAGCAACCATGTGATAACCTATATCAAATTACACCTCTTCCTTATGTAATACCCCACAATGGCTGACAACACACTGGGAATAAAATGCAAATTCCTTATCATAGCCTGCCAGGTCCCACATGTTCCAGCTTCTAGCTCCCTCTCTGACCCCATTCCCTACCCTTCTCTCCCACACTGGCCTCTTTGTAGTTTCTCAGACAAGTCAAGAATGCTTCCACCTCGTGACTTTTACACTTGCTGTTCCTCCTGTCTGGAACTCTCTTCCTTAGTGTGTGCGTTATTCACACTTCAGTTCATCTGGAACACACTGAACTGTGGAGAGGACTTCTGACAAGCCTGTCTAAAATAGTATCCCACATCACCTCTATCCCTTACTTACTGGCTGTTCTTCTTTACAGCAGTTACCCTTTTCTGACATATTTAATATTGATGTGTTCATTTTCTGTCTTGCCCTCTAAAATGTATGAGGATGAGGACAGTGTTTTGTTTATCAGTGGATTCTCAGCACCTGGGAAAATACCTGATATGTAGTAGGTACACTATATAAAAATCTGGTGAACGGCTGAATGCAACAATCTTTCAAATTTGCTCTGACATCCTTGAAAATTCTACAAAGTGAAGATATCATTCAGTCACTGAACAGTTATCTGGTACTTCTTTTGTACCTGGCACTGGATAGATCTTGGGATAAGCACAGGAGAGAGTGACATAAAGGCCTCATGGACCCAGCCCTCAAAAAGACTAGGGCAGCCTTTAGAGATATTCCATGAATTGCTACAGGCCATGTATAAACTGTAAAGAGAAATAAGGAGGAAACAGTTCTACCTGTGGGTGGGAAAGACTTCATGGAGGAACTTTCCATAAGGAAGAGGCAGCATATGCTCGAGAAAGCGTGGAAGAGTCTGGTGGGGTCAGGTGAGGAAATGTAGGTAAGTATGGTCAGAGCACAAAAGCACAGGGCTCCAAGAGCAGTGTGGTGAGAGCTGAGGCTTCATGGGAAAGTGAGAAACTGATGATTGTTTATTTCCCATGTTAAGGATCTGGAACTTTGCTCTGCAGCCCAAAGAAACCTCCTGAAGACCTGGCCTAACAGAATCATTACTACTTTAAGGTCTGAAAAAGATGAAACATCCATCTCCATCTGTGTGCATCACAACTTGACCACCAGCATTACTATATTGTAGAAATCATTTTGCATGTGAATAATGCCTAAAAGGGAACACAAAAACAGAAAAACAATTTGATTCACTGGGAATTGGAGCTTTTGGAGTTTTCTCATTGTTACTTTACTTCTTTTCGTTTCCTATTAAAATCTGGTTTTCTCATCTGCCTGCCATATGTTGGACTATGGTCTCCAGGTTTGCACTTGCAACCCTCTTTGTAGGTCTGATTTCCCTGGCATCAAGTCTCCTCTGGAGTTTCACAATTCTTTGTTGACTTTTGTTGGGAGTGTTGAAGCCCTAAACTCTGCCTTTGCACAACAGTGAATAGGCCAATTATAGATAAGGACTGCCACTGACAAACAAGCTTTTCTAACCATTTTAGCCCTGAGCTTCAAGCCTTCTGGTTATCAGTTTTCTAATCACCAATCTTTAGGGCATTCATCTAAACTACTTGTTTTCACTTTTCTTAAATGAAATCCTTTTCTCTTTTCCTCGAAAAAATCTCACAGAGTCCAGTGTATAAAATCTGTAAAGCAATGTTTTATTAATGACAAATACATTATGCATGTTTAAATTTGTACTATTCTTTTATAGTGAAAATGAAGAATGTGCACAATGTGGCTATTTTGATGAGCCAGACATTCTCAATCCTGACTTATGGGTGACAGTTGTGGGTCTGTCATCCCCAGAATAATATGTGTTTCTATATTTTTTGTTAGACAGCATTAAAAAAAAAAAAAAAAAAAAAAAAAACGACAGGATCCTGTTCGTACATCCTGCATTCAAAAAAGAAAAAGAGAGATAGACAAAAGCAGAGCTAGCAACAGTCTAACTAATATATGCCTCATTTATAACATCCCTTAGTAGGCTGAGATTGCAAACTCATTGTTCTAGACTCTGGAGTCAGGAGCCAAATCCAGTTCAGTTCACAGTCCATATGTTTTCATTAGTTGTCAGTGTTTAAAAATGGAAAGATTTCATTTAAGAATCTGGAGATCTGTCTTCTCTTGAAATCTCTGAGGATCTGGCTGTACTGGGGCCACATTCCCACCTAGCAACTGCTTGAGGCCTGAAAGGACCTGTTTGCCCTTTCCAGATGGCCTTACACATGCATGCCTCCCCTCCACTAGCCTCCTGGCCTTGTAACATGGAAGTGTGTGTTTCTCAAACTACATGTCCAAAGGCAATGGGAGATGCTTTTTTGCCTTCTCTCTGTCTCCATCAACCCTAATCCAAACCACCATCAGGCTCTCTGCAGACTGCTGCAGTAACCTCCTAATATTCACACTGTAGGGCTGCTCTCCCTGTGCAGGTCCCAGGTGTATTTGCCCTCAGATTCATCCTTGCCCTTCACTGACACCTGGAACCTGCATTTTCAGACATGCATGTTAGCTGTCTCTCAACTGGCTTCAGCCAATGGGAGGCACTGCAGGATATTAGAAGACAGGAGAAAGGAAGAAGCCAAGGTATTTGTATCCCTGCCTCTCTGCCTTATGTGGTATCTCTCCCCTGGTTCCCACTCGTGGAGTCCTCACACAGGCTGTGTCTTCTGCCAGAACACACTTGCATCACTCAGGGTCCCAACAAGAAACAGATGGCATAGTTAAAAAGGATGCTTCGAGGTGCATTTATTTACAGAGGGTCGGTTTACAAACACGTGGGTATAGAGGAATCACAGTGGATAATGCTTAACACTCCTAGACCCAACAAGGAGTGAATCCTAAAGAGTCATCCATTTTGGGAGGAGGGGGCACATTCAGGCAAGAAATTAGGTCACCTAAGGCTAACTCTATGGGGAAGGAATGGGGAAATAAAGCCCCTGACATTGCTTTCCTCCCTCCTCAGGGCTTTTCTACAGTGGCACTATTGACATCTGTGGCCAATAAAGCCTTTTATTGGGAGAGGGGGGGAGGCTGTCCTGAGCACTGTAGAATGTTTAGCAAGAAACATTCTGGCCTCTGCCAGCTAGATGCCTCCCAGTTATGACAACCATAAATGTCTCCAGATTCTGCCAAATGTTCCCAGGGTGCAAAATCACCCCTACATGAGGACCACTGAGGTACAACCACCTGCTGTAGTCCATTTAGGTCAGCCTCAGAGTACAGAGAAGAGTGGAGGGAGGAGGAAAGTGGATATGGAGAGGCACAGCTCCTTACCCCACACTGACCTGGCATTGACTACCCCCCCACACACACTCAATCTTCAGATCTCTGGATTACCTCAAACCTTCTGAGTCTTTGCCTGGCCAACCTCACACCATGCGTTAAATTAAGCTTTTACTTATTATTCTAATTGTACCCTATTGTTTTCCCTCAGACTTCATCACAGTTTGTGATTATCTAATTTTATGTGTCTGTTTATCTTTAATATCTATGTCACCTGTAGACTGAAAACCATTTGAGGATATGGGCTGTGACTGCTTGTTCACCTAAATGCTAGCCCAGTGCCTGGCATAAAATCAGAGTGCAATAAACACATGATGTGTAACCAAATTATGAACGAATGTGTTAACTTGCAGCAACTATAGCAGTATATACTATTTGGGTTATTACCCAAAGACAGACACACATTTCTTTGAGAGTATGATCCTTTTGATTACCATCATGCACCTCACATTCCTGTCATGGTGATTCTGCTGTTCACTCATGTTAGAGAAACAGTTTTTCTGTTTCTCAGTAGTGTCAGAGAACCACTGTTTTAGTTTAATGTGATAGACAGTGGAGACTAGTATTAAGAGCAAGGATCCAGAGACAAATCCTTGGGTTCACATCACCGCTTCTTCTACTTTTGACCTGCTGTGTGATCTTGAGTGAGCTGTTTAACTTCTGTGTGCTTCATTTTCCTCATCAGTAAAATAAGGATAATGAAACTACATATCTCATAAAATTAGTACAAATAGTACATTAAGAGTTTTTCAGCACTTTGAAGATCCTCATTCTTCATAGTGTAAGAACTATGTAAGTGAATGTTAAATAAAATAAACGTAATCTCAGGCATACATTAGGCCTCCTTCCAATGAAGCCTTGTTCTTTTATTTCCCTTCCCTTTGGTAACTACAAGACTGAAAAAGTCCAAGCTCTTTACAGTAAACTTTTCCCTACAAGGCCCTATTTAGTCTAGGCCATGCAGCTCACAAGTAGCAAATCCTGTAGCTCTTCAATGGTGCCTCTGGGCTGTGTGACTTGGGCAAGTTTATGTCAGGATCTGCCTGCCAGTTAAGCAAGCTTTCTGCCGTCAAAGGTAGAACATAACCTGTTCTACCCACTTATCCTTTGAGCTCTTCTTTTTCCATTTAGCATAAGATACACAGGTAGATAAATAATTTATGAACTAAACTCCCTTCCTGGTTTTTATTTTTATAATTTTCCATGGAGTATCTTAATGCCAAAAGCAAACCAATTATTAATTTTATGAAGAATGTGACCTAAGTATGAACCAGGAAAATAGTTACTGTACTTTTATATCAATTCAAGCTAAAATATTAACGAAAGGTGTTCTAATTAAAGCACCAAGACATGTCTTCGAAACATAGAAATTTTGCTTGTCTTCTAATAGAGAATAATAATATTTTCCTCTTCAATTTTATTTTATCCTTTAAGCTTACATTTGATAAAGGTAGAAAATTCACTTTCTAAAAGAATTAAATACGATTACAAAGAGTTGAGTGAAATACCAGGAACACAAACATTTTTTAAAAAAGAAAACTTAGGTAATCATGTGTAGAGATAACAGAATTTGCTGCACACACAATTGAAAGGCAAAAGGGCAAAATGTATGACTAATGTGCATATTAATTCTGAAGAATTAATGGCCTGATTTATCTTGGTTGATTAATTTTTAATCTTGCAAATCTCTTTGCTCTCATTCTTCGATCTCTTAGAAGACATTATTTCTTTCATTACACATCCTGAAGTTTCATAGACAGGTTTGTACTCACTAGTTTCTACAGAATGCTTAAATATTACAAGTGTTGGGGAAACATAAAATCTCTCCTTATCCTTTACCACTTTTATCTGGGCCGTCTCCACAAATCTAGTAAGTAGTTTTGATGTTTTTATCAGATGGTACTCATTTAAAAACTTTAGAGTGCCATCTGTGTGCCAGGTGCTACTCCAGGAACTGGGAAAAGTGCAAGAACAAGTCTCTGGTATATACATTTTCAGGCACAAAATAAACAAGCATTTAAGTAAAGAAGTTTGTGTATTCATGGCAAAGAGAATAGCAAGTACAAGAACAAAGAGACGGGACAGAGTGTGGTGTACTTGAACAAACAGCAAGGCAGCCAGTGATGGATGGGAGAACAGTAGGAAGTGAGGCTGGTCGGGTAGCCAGAAGGCTTGGTAAGGACTTTCCTGAACTTTATTCTATGTAATGGGAAGCTATTAAGTGAGAGCGAGGCTGATTTACACTAGGACCACTCTGGGAGCCGGAGGCATGTGCAGACCAGAGTCTAGGTGGAAATGGTGGAGGCAAGGAGGCAAATTAGGACATCAGCTGAGGCAAGAGATGGTTATTAAGTTGGAGGAGAACAGCAGGGGCAGATAAAGGAGAAGTGGCTGGATTCAGAATATGCTTTGAATGTGAAGATGACAGATTTGCCAACTGTAAGATTAAATGTGCAGGCTGACGAAAAATGTTTTTATTTATGATATTTCATAGAAATTGTGAGAACTCTGCAACATTTTAGTAGAGAAAGAAATTAAGTAGTACACAGCTGTATTGAAGGAAAACAACTAAAGTTTTAATAACTCTCACCTAAACTAGAGAGAAAAAGGAAAAAACAAATAGTACATCTAAATAGATATAATTCATTTAGATAAAATATATCTAAACAGATGTGATATATTTAGATATATCTAAACAGACATGATACATTTAATTACACCTAAATTGTTTTCTTATATATAATGCTCTTGGACATAGCATTAGCATAGTAGGTTTATTGAGGATGTTAAAAGCACAGAAAACATTTTTTTCATACTTTGCCTTTTATTTACAATCCCTTTACTACTTATATTTCTCAGTTTTAGAGAATAAAATAATTTCAATGCAACCTAAAATAAATATATAATTAATAAATAACAGTATTGCCAATTTACTGACTGGCTATTGGGGAAAGAATTGACAAATTCCTATTTGTTATTCAACCATTTTAGTTTATCAACCATTGCTGGTTATTTTTGCCATTGTTAGCTATTTAATAACCATTGTTAATTTACCATTTAAAAGTTTAATGAGGCAAATCTCAGCATCAGAAATGGCATAATCTTTCCAAGGAAATTCTGGCCAGGCACAGTGACTCATGCCTGTAATCCCAGCACTTTGGGAGGCCGAGGCAGGCAGATCACAAGATTAGGAGATCGAGACTATCCTGGCCAACATAGTGAAACTCCATCTCTACTAAATAAAATACAAAAAATTAGCCAGGCATAGTGGCACGCAGCTGTAGTCCTGGCAACTCAGGAGGATGTTGCAGGGGAATCGCTTAAACTGGAAGTCAGAGGTTGCAGTGACCCACTGTATTCCAGCCTGGCAACAGAGCAAGACTCCGTGTCAAAAAAAAAAAAAAAAAGAGGAATTCGTTTTAGTGAAATTTCAAAAACATTATGTGGTTGACTTTAGCAGTGTTCTTCTCTCATCTCACTGATTTGCTAATATTTCTTATATATTTTTTTCTTTAAAACATAAACTATGTAATCGTTGGTCCTTTATAAATTAATCATATATCTTTAATATGAACTGATAGAGAATGGTTATTTCCGAACATCTATTTGGGTTCTACAGGTTACTTCTCATGAATTTCAAAATGAAGAAAATAATCTGAGGTTTAAACTTGTAAAAATGCACATGTAATGAATATGATTTGCTCCCAGGATGGATAAATCAAAAGTTTCCCTGTAGATGCAAAACCAAAGAATTTGGAACACCCAACACTCCATTAAAATTACCTGGGTATACTCTCTATGATGTCAGACTGAAAAGTGACTATAACTTACTGAAGTGAAACAATTAATTGTATTCTATCTAATGTAAAGAAAGACTATGAATAGCAAGAAGGTGTTTAGACTATAGCACACAAACAAACACATAGAAAGAAAACTCTAGTACTGTAGTATTTATCCAGGCTTAGCCAGGTAAAGAAAATTCTGTGACTGATTTTAAAAATTATTTAAAAGACATGCAATTTATCACTCAAGATCTGCCCCCTGAAAGTACAATGCAGAGAAGAATTGCATCCTACTTCATCATTTCTAATTACATGTTTAAAATCTGCCTTCTCCCATTAGATTATGAACTCCATTTGGAAGGGGTGGCAGGGGATCATGTCTACACAACACTACATCGCTAGTACATTCTGTTAGAAGAGATTCGATACTTCACTCCTGGTTGACATGGAGATATTATTCTCTAAGCATACTTCTAGCATCTCTCTGTCCATTAACTCACTCTTCCCTGAGTAAGAGAAATGGAAGCTTGAGAAAAGTAAGCAGCAATGCTCAGTTGTACCATTCTCCCTCTTGGGAACTGCCTGCCTGCGGCAGGAGTATCTCCCTTCACCTCTAGAGCCTAAATCCCTGTGGAGAAAAGGTCTGCCTGCCCTGGTGAAGGACTGCAGGGACCACATGGGGAGGTCTTCCTAATTCTGAGAGTTGCTTAATTGGTTCACTTGGTTCTCTCATTAATCTATGACACTAATCTTGATCTACAAATGACAGAGACAATATTTTGCTTCCATCTGCCTTTCAGAGTTCTTTTCTGAAATTATTCAGATTCCAGGCACAGCAGAGGGAAAGGTCCTATTTACTGGCCCCTTTGAAACCCTAACACATACAGATAACGGTAACTGATTCTCTGAAAATGCTTAGCAAATATTTGTTGAGCAATGTAGAAAGGCTGATTCCACAAATTTAAGTTCTCTGCCTACATAAAGCCTTATTATACTATGGGCAGAAACTTGAAAGCTTAAATCTTGGCCATCCAGTCCCACTTTTCAGATAAAATAACAGAATAATCTGGGGCTCTGAGATCAAGATTGGGCTAGGATATCTTTGGAAACTGGGTCAAATGTGGAACATCATATGCCTCAAGACTGTAATGGAGATACTGAGTAGGCTGTCTAAAAAAACCATTCAATTTAAAGAGTGTACGGAAAGGAAAAATCTGGGCAAGACACCAACAGGATAAAAATCAAGGAGATGGAAATTAGTAGTTCAGAACAGAAGTCTATAGAAAAGAAAAATTCTGGAGAAAAACGCTGATCTAGCTTGAAAATGGCTGCAGCATATTTTATTATGTACTCATCACTGGAAATGAAGGAGCTGGAGGGGCAGGGGGAGCTGGTCATGTTATGGTTGGTTGTTTAGGGAAGCGGGCAATGGCGGTTGTCTGGGATAGGGCAGATGTCCTTCAAGCCTAACAGCACAACTGAAGCACATTTTACTTGAATAAGAAATATCATTGCCTGATTTAATTTTGCTAATGATTTTCCGCACTATTACTAAAATATACTCACTAAAAACAGTCAAGGATAAAACTCAAAACAATCAAGTTTTTACATTAAGCAGTAAATTAGAGCTTCCTTTTATAATAAACAACTATTCAGGTTGTGCAAGTCACAATATTTAATTTTATCACCCAGAATCTTGAGTTATAAAACACGTTTCTGATGTTTATTTATCTTCAATACCTAAGCTTGGAGTGGAGCACATCCCTGACCACTTAGCTCTTAATAGCGGATGCTGCCTCAGCTACAGGTGCTCTATTCAATTTCTGACATTAATCAAAAGAAGTGAAGGAAAACCCTTAGTTGCCTTGTTTGGAAGCTATTATTTTCATTCTGCTTGTGTGGCAGAAGCAATGAAGGACATGTTGACATGGAAAGAGTAAACTGAACTGACTTTTTTCTTCAAGTAGTGAGTCTTTTTTTCTAATTGTTTAGGCCCCTTCCCCTCCTACTATGGGTTGTTTATGTTTTAACTGGATCTATCTGGTCCTGATTTATATGAAATACTATTACTCCTTGAATATAACTAATGGCTTTAAGACAGTTACTTAGAGTAGCTAGAAAGCTGTCTTTTTAAAAACTATTTTTAAAATAGACATAAAAGTATCCAGAAAAAATAATATATAATATTCATAAAATATATAATAAAAATATTAAAAACAATAAAACTACTAAACAAATGGGAGATTATCAATGTAAATTTAAGAAGTTGGCTAGGCACAGTGGCTGACGCCTGTAATCCCAGCACTTTGGGAGGTGGAGACAGGCGGATTACGAGGTCAGAAGTTCAAGACCAGCCAGACCAATATGGTGAAACCCCATCTCTATTAAAAATACAAAAATTAGTCAGGTGTGGTGGTGTGCCTGTAGTCCCTGCTACTTGGGAGGCTGAGGCAGGAGAATCGCTTGAACCCAGGAGGCAGAGATTGCAGTTAGCTGAGATCACACCACTGCACTCCAGACTGAGCTACAGAATGAGAAGACTCCACCTCAAAAAAAAAAAGTTGATAACTGTTCTGTAATCACGTTAGAAAAAAATTCACACTGAATACTTAAAGAACCATAATCTATGATGTAAGTTGTAATTTACTTCAAAAAGTTTAGGGAAAAAAACTGTACATGTGTGTGTAAAGACAGAAGGAGAATATATATAAAACATACATGTGGCTTACATAAAACATTCCATGCCATTACATGGCATTATATATTACTTATCTTTGTCAGTAATCATCCATATATTTTATAGTTGTGACTAAGGATATAAAAATGTTTGAGTGGTAACTTCTTTCATATAACTCTGAAATTATAACTGACAAATATTAATAACCAAGAACAGTAAATATAAAAGCAAAAGCAAACACAAGAAGAACTCAGCAGATATCTCAGTGTCAATTCAGTAATATGTCTAATCACACATAAGATGACTTTTATTTACTGCTCCTAATTTTAACTTGAGTTAAAAGAGCAAGAAACGAGTGTCTGTGTAACTTGCTGATTCTAGAAATCCTGACCACTGGCTTGAAGTCACAAAAACTTACATGAATTACTTTTGCACTTCACTGTTATTGTATAACAAGTTAATACAAGGATGGCGATTGAATCTATGCAAAAATGACTATATCCAAATCATTTTTATGTAACCTTAATATAAGCATAAACTTTGATACATATAAAGATCAATATTAATAAATAACATAAATTATATCCATTATATTTCTGTCTCAAAAGGAAACATAGATGCATGAAATGTACTCAACACAATAGCTCATCTTTCATTTCTAGCTCAAAGAAAACTGCCTACCACAAAGTACGCACATAATAAATACTCGTTAAGTGAGTAAGCAAATTAACTAATAAATGAATAAAATAAAATAAAATATGTAATGTTTTTAATGCAAAAACTGGTATATAGCATTCAATATGCGATATGGTTCAGATTTGTGTTCCTCCGCAAATCTCATGTCAAATTTTTTTGTAATCCCCGTGTTGAAGGTGGGTCCTGGTGGGAGGTGATTGGATCATGGGGCCAGATCTCCCCTTTTGGTGCTGTTCTCCTGATGGAGTTCTCACAAGATCTGGTTGTTTAAAAGTGTGTAGCAGCTCCCACCACCCTCTTGCTCCTGCTCTGGTCATGTAAGACATACACGCTACCTCTTTGCCTTCTGTCATGATTGTGAGTTTCCTAAGGCCTCCCCAGATACAGATCCATGTTTCCCACACAGCCTGCAGAACCATGAGCCAATTAAACCTCTTTTCATTATAAATTACCCAGTCTCAAATATTTCCTTATAGTAGTGCAAAAATGAACTAATACAATATGATCTTAGTAATAAACATCCAACTATCTCTTAATAATACTATTATATAACATTTAACTATGTCCTCACCATCATGAGACAATAAATTACTAATTCTCAATAAAAGGGAGCATGCCACACTCCCCCAGGGGATATTTTTAAGAGATTTTTGTTTTGTTTTCTGTTTGTTTGTTTGTTTTGTCTTTACTGAGTGTTACAGTGATTGGGGGCTCAACTATAGGTTGGGACCAAAGGGACTGGATGTTGTGAAATATGTAGTACAGCCCCGCAGAATGAAGAATTGTCCTGTGTTTTGTGCAATTTTATAATATCCAACACATGACAAACCTTCATATTTTGGCATAGTTTTCCATATACAACACATTTTCTAGGATTATGACTACTATGTAAGTAGAGGCAACACTGTATGCTGCTTTCTTTTCTTCTTAGAGGTACTGGGAGTTAGTAAGAAGTTCAGAGTGTGTTACTAAAAGCAGCATCACTGTGGAATTTGAATTGCTAATATTTCAAACAGATGAGTCTGCATTTATAGCTGTTGAATTCATGTTTAAAGAACCTGTCTTTCTCTCTCCCCCCACCTCCCATCTATTGAAATAGAACACATTTATTTATCCCTTGTTTTAAAATAATAATTATAGAAAAGAAGGATTGACAATCAACTGAATATTGCCTTTTCCTAAATCTAAATTTATTCATTCCAAGTAAGGACAAGTATCTGCCTCCTTCCTTTTCTTTTCCAGTGGAGCCATGCCTGAGTATTTAAATACTGAAATGCATATCATTTTACTACATACATAAAATTTTATTTCTCTCTTATTTCACAGTTTAGGCATTATATTGATTCTTTAAAGTCATATATGCAGGTAGGTTGTATTTCTATGAATTTCATTCAATGGTAGGAAAGGAGGATGATAAAAAGTTATTATTTAAAAAGTCTATTGAGTTGGATAGGATTGAAAACTACTGCACTTGATTCTACCTATAAGATGCCAAAATAAAAGGCAGAATTTTCAAAACAGCTTTGCAACACTTCTGACACCTTAGAATGTGGAGAAAGAAGAGAACAGATGAGAACTATAGTCTTTAGGTTTCCATGCCCTCCCTTCCCCCAAGAAACTTGGGCAGGATACTACTTCTACTTTGAACTAGGGTACAGGGGTCCATGAGACCACTTAGAAAGCTTTAAATATGTTCCCTGCAGTTGAAGACCTGTATGCCTTCCTCAAGTCTGAGAAAGCTAAAGGAGCTAGAAAAGACTGCCAGCAAGATAGAGGTGCCTGTGTTTTGATCAACGTGCACTTCAAGAGTTGTCGAGGATAATGAATATATGCCCAGATATGAGCACAAGAGAGAGGGAATCCACACATCACCTTTTCATGTCTGACTTAGCCTATAGAATTTCCTAGGAGGACAGTACAAATCCAACAGTGAAGGTCTGTGTGGAGTAGATCA
The DNA here is from genome assembly GCA_963574635.1 of Cheracebus regulus. NCBI lineage: Eukaryota > Metazoa > Chordata > Mammalia > Primates > Pitheciidae > Cheracebus > Cheracebus regulus. The sequence continues at coordinate 82,015 of CAUYQU010075534.1, read as the reverse complement.
TGAATGCTAAGGACTTCTGAGAAGGTGGTGGGCTTTGAGCCCAAAGCAATGCATTTGCTCTTTTCAAAGAAACTGTCAGTCTTCTGTCCATGTAGATGTTATCGCTGGTATCTTAATATTCTTGACTGTCAGAGATTAGTTCTCAGAGCCTGTGCCACATTATTGCTATCTGAGTGGTTTCATTATTTTATCTGTTTGCATTGCCAGTGCAATCTTTTTAAAAATGTTAGAATGTTGTTTAGGAAAGATCCTTTTATTTTCTCCACATTTGTACTCATTTTCAGATATGAAAGCCTACACAAAAGTCACTTATGAAATTGAGGAAGATAAAACCAAAGATGCATCATTTATATTCAATCCTGGTTGTATATTTAACAACTTCTTCCATAAGCACAGGTTTAGTACATACAATTATATTTAAATTTCTCAAATTTGCATGTTACCAGAATGCAAGCCTCTATAAATATAAATATTATTACAGATCATCACTCTAATCAGAGTAAAAAGCTCTCCTTGAAAAATACTTCTTTAAGATTAGAGCAAATGGAAACAAAAATCATTAATTCTTTAGATTTTTACCTTGTGCATACAAGTCAGAGTAGTTCAGCCTTTTGTCATATCATGTATGTGTCCACATGCAAGGTTTTTAAGTGTATCATAATTGAAGAATAATAGAACCATGAATTCTAAGCATTCACAATTTTTTTGTCACTCCATATCAATCCAGGTGTGGAGTGGAAAATGAATCAGAGTCCTGATTATATGGCATATAGAGCCAAGGGGCAGTATACCTCTCCAGGCAGTGAGCTCTCTATCTCTGGGGACACTCAAGTCAAGGCAAGAATCTTTCAACTATGAGACGAAATTCCTGCATTGACTCTGAGATTACACAGATAAAGCTAATAATTCATATGCAACATGATAGATATCACTTATTAGCATGAGGAGGAGAGACTGGATCCTGCAGGAAAAGAGTAGTAAAACCACTGACATAAACCATTGTCTTTTGACTACCCAGCATGCATTCACATTTATTTCCTTCCAGGACAAACAAGTCCTTTCACATTCTCAAGCCAATTGCTTCAAGTAAAATTACCTCTACTTTACGGATTCAGGATTGAAGCCTGCCACAGGTTTAGCAGTATATTGCCTCCCCTGGCTACAGTGGCAATTTCAGGGTTGAGCATCAGACCTATAAGGCAGGTTAATCAGGACCAATAAGCTTAATTCTAAAGTTCCCTCTGCAGCAGTCTGGAAGTGGAGTATCTCTTACACTAGATTGGGTGTTATCATGCTGTGAGCCTAAAACTCTGCAAGGACAGCTGGCAGAGTCAGAAAATGAAGTCGATCAAGAGGATTCAGAGTATGGCCAGGCACAGTGGCTCACGCCGGTAATCCAACACTTTGGGCGCTGAGGCAGGCCGATTACCTGAGGTCAGGAGTTCTAGCCTGGCCAACATGGTAAAACCCCATCTCAATTTAAAATACAAAAATTAGCCGGGTGTAGTGGCACATGCCTGTAGTCCCAGTTACTTGGGAGGCTGAGGCAGGAGAATCGCTTGAACTCGGGAGGCAGAGGTTGCAGTGAGCTGAAATCACAGTATTGCACTCCAGCCTGAAGCAACAGAGTGAAGCTTTCAAAAAGAAAAAAAAAAAGGATTCAAAGTAGAAAAATGGACTCTGAGTTCTGAACCAAGACAATGCCTGTTCAGTTACATAAGCCATTACAGTATTTTCCCCTTTTTACTATGCTATTTTGAGTTGTATCTTTTCTAACCCGCCCATTCCTGCAAAGAAAAAAAGAAAAAAAAAAGGACCAGACTAGCAGATCAAGGAGAGATCATAGTGTTCCATCCTATCCCCAGTACTAAGGATAGTGTCAGACACATAGAATGTGCTCAATAAACACTTGCTGAATGACTGAAAAACAAATGCTGCAAGCAGCAGGAAGAGCCAAAGATGACTTGGAAAAGGAGAGAGATAAAGAGGAAGTGGCTGATGATAGTGCATTGGTGAGAAGACTGCGTAGGAGGACAGGAGAGAATTCTAGCAGCTCTTATGAGTACAAGACTTTAGGGAGATGGAGAGAGATATACAGAACTGTTAGGAAGTTTGCTCTATGATAAGCTACATATAGGTTTCTTTATAGAAGGAAATATAACCTAAAAATCTATATATTGTTCTTCAAGGCTTCTGGAGTCAGACTTATGTCCTTGAATGTGACTTCTTGCAGAGGCTGGCTTTGAGGCAGAGCACACTTGCCAGATTTAATGAGGATTACACAAATGTATTGAATTCCTTATGTGGAGGTCAAATTTAAATGTCTTGATAAAAACAGTCATATTTTGACCTGTCCTCAAGAGAAAAAATAAAAGGAGCATTTTTCCCCCTCACTCATAACTTCGATTAGAAAGTTAAGATCATTTTGCATGATAATTTGAAATGCATATCTAGTAGAGCCTGTTGATATTTATTTCAACAAATTCAACTCAAATTTTTGGCCATCTAAATTCATTTCTTGCCATTTCCACTTCTCTATCAAATCAATGATCTAGCTTTTCTTTTCTTTTTTTTTTTTAAGAAAACTAACTTTTGTAAACAAAAAGAAAAAGGTCTATTAAATAAACTTGATTATTTATACATTGTCAGTCCTGCCATTTTTTAAATAAATCTAGAAAAAGATTCATGATTACCTATAACTCAATGTTTGTGACAAAAATAAAGCAATGCTTCTAACAGAACCACTACCAGGCAAGCATTGACAAACCAAATATTTTATATACTGCCACTATAGCTTTGTTGCATTAAACTACAATGTTTTTTTCTGAAGAAAACAAGTAATATTTTTAGCTTTTTTAAAAAAGACAATTATATGTTATGATGCTAACCAGAGCATCCTTTATTTAAATTCTGTGAGGTACTGTCACTGTATCTGTGGGTAAAAGATGCTTAGTAGAATGATAAAGAATGAAAGCAAACTTGAAGGGCTGTTCATGACACCAGCAACAATACAGACCTGACTTAAGTTCCACAGTAACTCTCTGCCTGACCTTGAGTGTCTTCCCCACTTTCTTCATGTCTCACTAAATTACATAAGGTGAGGTACCTCTTTAAGAGTATTAAAGACCTACTCTGTTATTGCAACATTAAGAATGTAACATTTAAACATGTTAGGGAAGAAAGAGAACACTGGATGACTAATGAGAAATAGGGGCTAGGTGCAGTAGCTCAAGCTTGTAATCCCAGCACTTGGGGAGGCCAAGGTGGATGGATCACTGCAACATAGAGTGCACTCCAGCCTGGCGACAGGGCAAGAAGAAAAGAAAAGAAAAAAATGAAGGAAGGAAGGAAGGAAGGAGGCAGGGAGGGAGGGAGGCAGGGAGGGAGGGAGGGAATTGATGATACTCAAACTTATTCCTCTTGAGCAAATAAAAGTATGTCATACTTGGCTTATCAATATTTCAGAATGAAAGCAATTGTCAGTGATTTTTTAGAGAGCCTATATCACTATCACCAAGGTATATACCAAAAGTGAGAAAACATATATAGCTTGAAAATAAAATAATTATTTACCCTTTTTTTAATGAATTTTTCTTAGTTACAAATTGGTTTTTGCCACAAATAATATTTAAAATAATTTTTAATTAACAGTGGGGTGGGATTTTTTTTTTCAACTAAGAAACATCTGTTTAATAGGTTTAAGAAGAAGATAAAGCAAACTTCACTTGGAAACCTGAAAACTTGGAAGATACAATGACTCATGGAAAAGGATGTTAGGAAAAATACTATAAATGACAGACATTTTAGCATGCTTTCTATCTTGAGTAGGCTCCCATTTATTTTAAAAAGTGAAGTGAGATTTGGATCTACAATGACAGGGTTTTCCAAATGTTAGCAAATCTTGGCTCACACAGGGAACAATGTTTGCACCACGCTCAGGGATAATGGATGAGGTTGCTCCTAACTGAAGTGACAGCCAAAGGTTCTGGGCCACCCCCTGGCAAAACCCAGCTGCTCTAGTGGCTGAGGGGATCAATATATTTATGCACCGGTGCCCATTCTTGCACCATCTGTGGGGAAACTTTGCTCTACCAAATAAAAAGGCATGTAAATCTTCCGTCATTTCTGGGAAACAGGTCCACATGCACTCATTCACAGTATTGAGCCAATAAAACCCAGTATGTCACTGCAGCCTTCAGTATTCCATAAAACTATTTGGGATCAAAGGGTACCATAAGTTCACACTTGCATACAAAAGCAAAGGATGTTACCTTTGTTTTATAATTATACCAAAAAGGAGAGTATCATTAATATTATAGCTAAGGTCTACTGGAACAGATGTTTCTATTATTTCGTTAAAAAGAAAATTATAGCTAAGATCAAAATCCATATTTATTGGTTACTATTTAGTGTATATAAAAATTCAATTGTCTTATATTTGGACAACTAACCAAAATTAATCTCTAGCTGTAGAATAAACTTTTTCTCTTTATAATTCCTATTTTTTAGCTAGCCATTTTGATTAATATATTAGCTAACGTGTCAACATTTTCTAAAATCATGCTTTCATGTAGCATCTAAGAATTAAGAAATATTAATATCAAAAATGCCAAGAGTAGGAGCAAAAGAATACATGATATAACTGAATCATTGCAATAAAATGGTTCAACAATCAATCACCAGGTATTGATAGTTTTTGGGGTGGAGGGAGTTGTGGCTGCAATGAGGGGAGGTTGCCAGGGGAGTGGAGATAATATTATACAATGTCTTGGTCAGCTTGTGCTGCTATAACAAACTATTATAGACTGGTGGCTTAAAGAAGAGCGATTTATTTCTCAAAGTTCTAGAAGCTGCAAAGCCCAAGATCAAGGTGCTGGCAGATTTCATTATTGGTGAGGATTCTCTTCCTGGCTTGCAGAGTGTTGCTTCCCAATGTGCTCTCACAGGGCAGAGAAAGGAAGCCCTGGTGTCTCTTCCTCATCTTGTGTGGAGACTAGTCCCAGCATGGGGGCTCCACCCTCATGACCTCATCTAAATTTAATTATCTCCCAAAGGCCCTGCCTCCTAAGGTGCACTTTGGGGATTAATGCTTCAACATATGCATTTTAGGAAGACACAAGGATTTGGTTCATATCACATAGAACACACTATTCTATCCATTCTATCTGTCCAGACAGGAGCCTTTTTAATGTGAACCTAAGTAAGTAATGTTTCCAACAGAGAAGACCTGAAGCTCTTCCACCCAATATCATGGCCACTAGCCACAGGTGGCTGTTAATCACTGCAAATGGGGTAGACAAAACTGAGATAAACTATGTGTAAAATACACACTGTATTTTCAAGACTTAGTGCCAAAAAAAAAAAAATTTAAAGTAGCTTATTATATTAGGCCACTCTTGCATTACTATAAAAAAAAAAGACTTAAGACTGAGTAATTGATAGAGAAAAGAGGTTTAATTGGCTCACAGTTCTGTAGGCTGTACAGGAAGCATGGTGCCAGCATCTGCTCCACTTCAGGGAAGGAGCTCATGAGAGAAGGCAAAACAGGAACAGGTACGTCACATAGCAAAAGCAGGAGCAAGGGGTAAGGGTGGTGCCACATACTTTTAAATGATTCACTATTGTGAGGGCAGCACCAAGTCATGAGGGATTCACTCTCATGACCTAAACACCTCCTACTAGGCCCCACCTTCAACACTGGGAATTACATTTCAACATGAGATGTGAGCAGGTACAAATATACAAACTGTATCACTTACTAATAATTTTTATATTGATTTCATATTAAAATTATAACATTTTGAGTTAAGTAAATACACTACTGGAATTAATTTCACCTATTTATTTTTTAATCTGGTTACTAGAAATTAAGATTACATATGTGGTTCCCCTTGTGGCTCACATTATATTTTTATTGGACAGTGCTACTAGCCTAGAGCATAAACAGAATGAGGTAGAAAAAAAAAAAGATGAACACACAATAGAAAGAGAAGATGCTCTGGAAACAGATCAGGAAAAATATTTTTATTAAGCACGTCTAAAATATTTATTGATTCCTCAGTGACAAAAAATATATAAATTAAGAAGCACCCGGTGTGGTTGGCCTAACTTAACTGTGGTCAGGTTCTAAATCTGTGAGGTAGATTTAGTCATTCTTAATGAAACCTTTATATTGTTACCTTTGTCAATTTATCCTTCAAGTGTGTTACAGATAGATGGGTATCTCTACTCCACTCCATGGAGTCTAACTGACTATTGCAAAAGATTCTGGTGAAGAAAATGTGGCCACATTACAACTATATATTTCATGCAGTATTGCCAAGGGATAGAAAGTACTTTAAGGCCAAATACTTGAACTCTTTATTTTCAGAGAAACTGAATAATTCATTATTTAAGACAGATGGTTAAATATCCCATTTTAAGGATTTCCAAACATCTTTGAAGAAGACAGAAATGGTCTTTGGCATCTTTGTCCTTCTCTAAGCATTAAACCCCCCACCCCTGCCACCCACCTGCTAGAGGGCTTGTTAACTTCCCCTTGGGCTTCTGGGTGCTAGATCTCTTCTTCCCCCACTGATTGACTCCACCTACAATTTCCTCCTTAGGCAATACCCTTGTTCTTGCCCATATCGTTCTACCTTTTTCCCTGTGTTAACTTGTATCATTTATTTGACCCTTAGCCTCTGCACTCAATCTATTCAAATTTATTCTGATATCCAATGATAAGGGAAGATGGAACTAGTTTGTGGTTTCAGTTTTCCAAATGAATTTTCCAGATCATTATGTAAGCTCTGAATCTGCTGTGGCAAAAAAAAAAAAAAAAAAAAAACGGTGGCTTTTTCCTGTTCCAATCAATTACCATGTAGAAAATATGATTCTTTTTTAAGAAATGGGTACAGACAAAGAACTCATAACATGCAATACTCTGAAACCTCTGAACTACCTACTTTCCACTCTTTATCTGTATCCCCAACTATCATGACTCCTAACAGTAGTCTTCAACTCAGTTCTGGGGAGAGAGAGGGGTGAGAGGAGACACGCAGGCAGGCAGGCAGACCACACAACAAAAACTTTGTTCTTCAAGTAATAAAGAAACACTAAAATTTAATGTTGGGGGAAACATGCCAATAACATATTATTTCTAAAGATTCTAGAAAAAAAAAAGAAAAAAGAAAAAAGGCCCAAAGATCTTGTAGCTAATTATTACTAAGTATTTATTTTAGGTCAGATGCTACTCTCAGGGTTCTAAGGAGACCAGCTCATTTACATTCATAACAACTCTATGCTAGATAGTATTATTATCAATGCCCTCTTTAAAATGAGTAAAACTGAAACCCAGAAAGCAAAATTCCTTTTCTGCAGTCAGGCTGTAAATAACAGAGCTAAGACCAAACCCAAATAATATGTCTGCAGAGTCCAGGCACTGTCCTGCCTCTCTTAATGATGAATTCAAGTCAAAAGGTTCTTACTTACCACACATTTTCCTTACAATATTAATGTACCTTATTATTTTTCTTAATAATTTAAACTTTTATTTTAGATTCAGGTGGTACACATGCAGGTTTGTTACATAGGTATGTTGTGTGATGCTGAAATTTAGGGTACAATTGATTCTGTCACCCAGATAGCACAGCATTCAATAGTTACTTTTACAACCCTTGTCTCCCTCTCTCCCTCCTTGCCAGTAGTCTCCAGTGTCTACTGCAGCCATCCTTATGTCCATAAGTACCCAATATTTAGCTCCCATTTATGAGTGAAGATATGCAGCATTTGGCTTTCTGTTCCTACATTAATTCACTTAGGATAATAGCCACAGTTGCATCCATGTTGTTGCAAAGGACATGACTTTGTTCTTTTTTATGTCTATGTAGTATTCCATAGTGCATATGTACCACATTTTCATTAACCAACTCACCCATGGGCACCTGGGTTGATTGTGTCTTTGCTATTGTGAATACTGTTGCAATGAACATATGCATGCATATGTCTTTTTGGTAGAACGATTCCTTTTTTTTGGATACATATCCAGTAATGGGATTGCTGGGTCTAATAGTAGTTCTGCTTTAAGTTCTTTGAGAAATCTCCAAACCCCTTTCCACAGTAGCTGAACTAATTTACATTCCTACCAATAGTGAATAAGCATTCCCTTTCCTCCACAGCCTCACCAGCATATGTGGTTTTGGGGTTTTCAATAATAGCTATTCTGACTGGTGTGAGATGGTACCTCACTGTGGTTTTGATTTTCATTTCTCTGATGACTAATGAGGTTAAGCCTTTTTTCATATGTTTCTTGGCCACTTGTATGTCTTCTTTTAAAAAGTATCTGCTCATGTCTTTTGCCCACTTTTTAATGGGGTTATTGGTTTTTATTTGTTCTTACAGATTCTGTATTAGAATATTTTCTCCCATTCTGTAGGTCAACTGTATATTCTGTTGACATTTCTTTTGCTGTGCAGAAGCTGTCTACTTTTGTATTATGACTATTTTGAGGATAAGAATTGCAGCTATAATCTGCACCCAGTGTGGCTTTATCAACTGGTTCATTCAACAGACTCACTACGGAGCACCTCATGTGCATTTAGCACCATAATGGCCACTGGGAATATAAGATGAGCAAGAACACTGCTGGTCTGAGGTTGCGGTGAGCCAAGATCACACCATTACACTCCAGCCTGGGCAACAAGAGTGAAACTCCATCTCACACACACACACACAAAAAAAAGAAAGAAAGAAAACCCCTCTGAACTTAATATTCTTACCACTGAGGGGGTTCATTAGTGGAACAATAATGTGGCAAATGCTTTCCTAATAGTATGAACCTAGTGCAAGGAGAACACAGAGGAGGAAACAGTTAATAGTTCTGCTTAGCAATATTAGAAAAGAATGAAAACTTGATAATGACTAAAATTATATTATTTTAAATTTTCTATAATACAGATAGAATTATCTACTTCCTATAGAAAAATTCCCTTAGATGAGACATAAATTAGTATGGGAAATCATTACCTTGAAAATCATGATGCGACTGAAGCATTCCTTTGTGGCGTTTGTGGCTAATACATACAAATATAAATTACACATTTATCATACAGATATACAAATATATCTTTCACATTTTACAGTTACATCATGTATAAAGTTCCTTGCTAAACTATCATTATTTTGCTACTGCATTAGAACTTTTAATGATATGCCTTTGGGTTAGACAAGTTTCTGACAAAACTCACCTCTTTTCTGACATTATATGATGATTGTTTTTCCTCTTACTTATTGTTATTTATATTGCTCTTCTACTAATGCATTTCTTTCCCACACCCATGTTTACACATTTCTCAAGATAAAGTGTCATATTAAAAGGAAGCTAACATCTTTCAAGCCCTGATAATATTACTATAGTGATGTACATGGAAAATAAGCAAGGGATAGTAATGATTTTTCTGCCTTCTCTCTCTCTCTCTCTCTCTCTCTCTCTCTCTCTCTCTCTCTCCATGTAATGGGGAGTTGCAATTTACTTGAAATAGTAAGTTACCAGAAAGACATGACAGCACAATAAAAAATGCCTTTTAGTTCCAAAGCCCAATTTAGTGCACTCAAACCAGGATATTGTTGATAGCTAACTTGTTTTCTATAATAAATGAGCTTGAATCAATTTATATCTTTCAAGAAAATAAAACATCAAAATAAGCTGTATAATTTATAAAATGTTACTCAACATGTAACAGACATTGCCTCTGAAAGAAGAGTTCAATGTTGCTTTAACTCCTTGCAGTATTTGGAAGTCAATTACTTCCAATTCAATGACATTCAACAACAAAAATTCAAAGGCTTAATTATAAGATCTACTGATAAAATATAATTCTTCAGTGAAATATAAGTATGCCATTATTCCTTTATTTTTTAAAGAATTTTATTAAATCCAAAAGTACAAGAAGATTTTATTGTGTGCTTACATAAACATGGATAGTAAAAATAAATGACAAAATCAAATATGGATCACAATGTCAATTTTCTCAGAGTTAATAAATTGTAATTTACAAAATTACAAATTAATGGTCATAGTATATATGACTACATGCATTATAAGCAGGACTTTTATTTTCTACTTGCCTATGTCCCTTTAACAGGATTAAAAATATATTTAAAGCAATGTACTACAGGAAAATAACTACATTTTGAGTCAAAACACAATTTGATGAGTACAAAATGCTGAAGTATCCAAGGAGTTTATCATTGAACTCCTACATATAGAATATATTCTGTTCTATATTAGAACAGAAATGCAAGATGTGATATATTTCTATTTCATTTATGTATACAAATGATGTGGTATATAGATAGGCATCAGCAATAATGGTTTTGAACCTCATTATTCTGTCCTCTACTAGGATTAGCTTTTAGTGAGTTTCACTTTAGATTCTTTGCTTCCAATGAAAAGCAATGTAGGAAATTCTGTTAAAAATTACAATTCGTAGAAAGATATTGTTGAGAGAACTAAAAGCACTGTATACAAACTGCCACAACATACATTTCTTACGTATCTTAAAGTCAGAAAAGCCTTACCTCCCATTAAGACCTGATATGTTTTATTCTTTCTAATCATGTTTTTCTTTTTACTTTGGCTACCTGGAAGATTAATGTATGACTCAAATTCACTGCAGACAACTCTATAATCTCCATGTTCTATTCCACATGAAGGTGTAAGTAAAGTAAATTCTACTTTAGACCTTTATACTCTACAACTTTTAGTGTAATGTACTATCCTTTGTCTTACTTTTTAAATTTTACTTGTTTATATTTTTCTATTTTATTGTATGTCTTAAAAGTCTTCTGTTTTATTATATGTCAATTTTATTATGTCTTAATTAATATGACCCTAAAGCAATATCTTAATCTCTAAATTTCCATTTTCCCATTTATAAAATATTCACAGTATGTTGTAAAACTCAAAATAAATTATTTATATAACAGTGTCTTCAAATTGGTTTACAAACATTAGTGCTTATTATCTTCCCAAAGAGAGAACCACTGAAATCTGTACTTCAGTGGTGCTGAGGGTCCAAAACACTAGTATTGGATATCCACTACCATTTTGGAGTATCTTGAAACTTTCTTTGATAAGCTATTCCTCCTCCTCCCCTATGTTCTACTGTCAGAACTCCAGGGGTGGACACATGACCAGAGTCTAACTGAAAAAGCATACTGTGCCCCCAGCCATAGTGATTACTTCTGTATGAGCACATGACCTATGCTGAAACAAGGAAAGTCATACCTAAGACTCTGCTGGAAAGAACAAAACAAAACAAAACTGGTGCTCTCATCTTATGAAAATTGCTCACAGTAAGACAATCTAAGCCTAGAGCTGATAAGAGGACTTTTTTTTTTTTACTTCACAGAGAGAACAAGCTTTAGAATAAAACCAAACCAACATGAAGGAAAGCAGAATTGAGAGAGACAGAGATGGTATTCTGATAACAGAGTTGAGTGTCTTGACTCAACCATGTCTGAAGCCATCTGCAACCCCAAATACAGTATCATATCATTTGTCACCATGGGCTCCCTAATTCACAGTTTTAACGCAGGCAAATTCACAGGGCAGCGGAAACATACTTGATTATCCTATAATGCTATTTTAAAATATGTCCAACCACTGGAGAAAATATAAAAGAATTCATGAACCAGGATATTTTAAAAAATCAGCTGCTAAACCTATGAGCAGAAACTTTGGGGTTTTAAAAAGGGAATTCCTTATAATTGCAGTATGTTAATGTAGGTTTTCTTAGAAGTCAGTAAGATGGGATAACCATTCAAGGATTTCATTAAAAGAAATGCATATGAGAGAAAATAGGGAAGGAACCAAGCAAGGCTATCCATTTGACTGGTATAAGCCTGACCCTGAGCGAAAGAGAAAGGGAAGAAAGGTTGGAGAAGCTTCCTAGACTGCTGTGCAGTGTAAGGAAGATTCAACAAGGCCATTGGGGTGGCCTCAAGTCCAAAGTTGGTCTACATATCCCAGAAACAGGCCTGCCTTAGCATCCCTGCTAGTCAGTCATGGGCCGGAAGCAGCCCACGGAAAGCATGGCCTGGGCTCAAATGCAACACTGGATTTCAGAGAGCAGCATCTGGAACCCTTGGTAATTTTCACTCCCTATAGTTGGAGATTTTGCAATCACATTGTCATGGTTGACACCTATAGTGAGATCCTATGGCACACAAGATACAATTAAGGCTAAGGAAACAGTTAAACATAATATCGAGTGATTCATATTGAGTCAGAAGAAGAATGTCAGGAACCAAATCAACTATTGTTTTTTTGGTAATTCAGAAACAAGAGATACTGATGGCTTCATATGTGTTACTGGTGCTGGATGATATGGGAAAATTGGTCGTAAGACTTAAAGCCTGTATTAGTCCATTTCCACAATACTATAAAGAAATGTCTGTGTGGTGGCTCACATCTATAATCCCAGCACTCTGGGAGGTTGAGGTGGGAAGATCACCTGAGGTCAGGGGTTTGAGACCAGCCTGGCCAACATGGTAAAACCACATCTCAACTAAAAATACAAAAAATTAGCTAGGTGCAGTGGCAAGTGCCTTTAATCCTAGCTACTCAGGAGGCTGAGGCACGAGAATCTCTTGAACCCAGAAGACAGAGGTTGCAGTGAGCCGAGATCATGCCACTGCATTCCAGCCCTGGTAAGAGTGAGAGTCTGTCTCAAAAAAAAAAAAAAAAAAAAAAAGGAGACTGGGTAATTTATAAAGGGAAGAGGTTTAACTGACTCACAGTTCCACATGGCTGAGGAAGCCTTAGGAAACTTACAATCATGGTGGAAGGCAAAGGTGAAGCAAGGACCTTCTTCACATGGTGGCAGGAGGGAGAAGTGCAAGCAGGGGAAATGCCAGAGGTTTATAAAACCATCAGATCTTGTGAGACTCACTCACTCTCATGAGAACAGCATGGGGGAAACTGCCCCCATGATCCAATCACCTCCCTCCCTTGACATGTGGGGATTACAGGTCTCTCCCTTGACACATGGGGATTACAACTGGAGATAAGATTTGAGTGGGGATACAAAACCAAACTATATCAGAGACTTTGCCTAAATTTTTAATATCAAGACTGAGTAACCACTTTTTCTCTTCTTTCCAATTTCCTTGATTATGTTTGTTTACCCTCCCAAGGTAAAACTTACCACCCTTATCACCATGATATATCCAATACCAAAAACAAAGTAGTAATCATGTTGTCATGATGTCAAGTCCAAACTTGTAATTCTTAGTTGTAGACTATTGTGAACTCCTCAGATTAGAGCCCATATTAGCTATTTCTTATATGTCTCTCTTGAATTCCTGGTCAAGTTAGGATTCAAAGTCCACAGTCTAAACAATATTCTTTTTTGTTCTAGTGAAAATGTTTTTCACACAGTGGGTGCTTAATAACATATTTATCTGAATGACATGGGAGAGAATGGTACAACACTTAAGAGAGGAAAGGAAGAGAACTGATATCAGTGCATGTTCTCAAATCTCCTCTTACAATTAACTATTCCTGTGAAAATTGCACCCTAAGGCTTAATGCGCAGATTCTAGGACTGTTTCCTTGAACTGCAGACTTCTATTACTCTTCATTCATGATTCATTGACTCTCTTTATGCTAATGTACTTACCAATGCCTACTGCTTCACACCACTCTTAGATCATCCATTAAGTGTGATGCTTTCTTATTTTTATGTACTGTGGAGGTTTATCACTCTTTATAACCCTTATTTTGGTCCCTTTAAATTCAATTTTAAAATTGAGTTCTGGTAATTTGATCCTACCACTTTAAGCACCCTTTTAAAAATAAGAAAAGTAAAAATATTTCAGAAAAAGATAGTCTGTATGCAGAAAGTGGCAAATCCATAGAAATCTTGTCTCACAGCATTAGAAGAAATTTCTGAAGGTACAGCAATCTTATGCCCCAGACGTTGAAAGTCTTGGTTTCAAATTCTATCTTAGTGGACACTAAGAGTTGTATAGCAGCTAGAGGCTCCTGCTTTGTAGACAGGCAGTCTGATTCAAATCCCTATGCTATAATATATATAATGTAATATTATAATTATATAATTGCTAACTCTATAACCTTGAATAAGGAAATGGGATATTGATATCACCTGCTTCATTGAATGATTTACATAGACTAAATGAGAAAATCCAATGATCCAAGGAGTTTGGCATGCATTCCAAAACATAATGAGCACTCTATAGGTATTAGCAGGTAGCAGTAACTACACTCAGTTGCTTATTGCCTGCTATCATGGTTTCCAAACACTGAGTTCCATGTCTCTGATTGGATTAGTCTCCTCTGGGCCTTTCTTATTTGAACCAATCTAGCTGGTGTTCTTGATTTCTGGGTCTGACATAACCAGTTACAAGCTCAATAGTCATGATAGGTAAGATGATCTCTTATATTTTATATAATTTTATATAGCAACAGAATGTGTTGTTAAAACTAAAGGAATTCACTGTATAGTAGGCTATAATAATGAGTGATGTGTACAATTGGCTATACACCTCAAATAACAGTTAAAGATGAAGCTGGCTGTGATCTGTTGAACATTAATATCTCCAATATATTCTCTAAAACATTTGACCTGAGTCCAAAGAGATGTCAGTATAATTTGGTTTCAAAAACTCCAAGTCCCAGAATTCTTATCAACCTTAAAGGAACCAAATACAAATTTTAATGTTTACACAACACACATATAATTGCTCCCAAATATTCAACATACTAGAAAGTCTACTCACAAATATTTGGGCAATTAAAGGTAATTTTTCACATATATCATATATATACAACTTTTAGAGCCACCAGAATATATGGGCATCGTATTTTTCACAGACTCAATCACTCTCTTTTACCTTGTCCTAGCAACACAGTTCTTAGTTGGCAGAGATCTAGATGATTAATTCTGTGACCTAAGGTATGAGTCAATTTCCTCATCTGTAATAAGCAAAGAGTAGAATCTCTGTTCATAGCTGTCTTGTGAGAATTGAGTTAACGCTTTTAGCTCAATAGCTAGAAGGAAAATGTTAGAATCCATCATCTTCTTCTTCCAAACACTATAATAACTCACATCTTTGTTGTGCTTTATAATTTGCAAGCATATCTTTATCTGATCAAACAGAAGAAATAGGTTAAGAAAGCAAACCTGCAACCACCTGAGCACTGTCTGGTATAATTACACTGAAGTGTAAATGATTAATATAAGACTATCATCTAAGAGGACTAAGAGGACGCATGAGTGCTAGACCTTTCAGAAGAATACAGGTAAAAGAGAGAACTTATATATGGACAATAACTTTGCTGGCAACAAAAAGCATAGTCCGTTGGCTTTCGCTGTGGCACGTTTGGTTGGATAAGCCTTCCAATAGCTTATAGCAGTGCTAATCAAAGTGTGGCCTCTTGACTAGCTTCACCTGGGACTTGTAAGAAATGCAAATCCTCAAGGTCCTATCGCAGACCTACTGAATTAGAAATCCTGGAGTTGAGTCCAGCTATTCTGCTGCAAGCTAAAGTCCAAGAACCACTAGCTTATGACATAGTCAGAAAGAGAAATGAACAAGAAGATATAACCCTCTATGTTAGATACTCTGTGCAATAGGGTTAGTCAGCCACTCAAATATAATGAAGAGTCATTTTAACACAACTCAGCATAGGAGGTGTGTTAGGTAAATTGTCAGGTATTAGTGGGAATCAGTCAGATAAGAGATTAAAAAAGGACTGAATTCAATTCCAGTTCTCCACACTGAACACAGAACACAGCTCTGCCATAAACAGTTATAGCTACTATTAGGTCGAACTCCTATTAACCTCAATAGGAAAGGCACCAGGTTCAAGAGGCCAGAGGGCCAGGGCCAGCAAAAAAGACAAGAGGTTTTATTAGGGGCTTATATATAGCAGAAACAGTCCAGTGGTAGCAGGCTGGACAGGAGAACCGCCTTAATTACAGAAATGGTGCAGTGGCAGCAGGCTAGACAAGATAACTGCACAGCCCAGTGGTGGTGGACTGAGCAGGAAAATTGCAACCACTTACAAACAGCATGAATTAATATTGCGTTTTTATTTAACACCCTCTCCTTATGATCTTCACCTGCAATCTAACCTGGCAATTTAACCCAGAACTCAGGACCTCAATCCCCTGTACAACCCATGTTCCACAGGATAAGATGGGGGCTCATATGTTCCTCATAGACAAGAAATGAATCTCTAGTTTGGCCACTCCTGGATTCCCTAGCTCAGAACACACATTCGGGTGCTTCTGCCATACTAGGTCATGCTAAGGTAAGCTTGAGTTAATGCTATAAGGTGCATTTACCCTATACATTTCTTCAGAACTTCTTATTTGCCAGACTTTGTATTAAATCTTTGACATGTATTACTATATTTAACATTTAGAACATCCTTATAAAAAGAAATACTATTATCCTCCCAACTTTGTTGAAAAGAAGCTAAGGTTCAGAAAGCAAATGCTCCTGAGAAGATGGGCAGAGGAAATACAATTAAGAGAACATGTGGAGGGTGTGGTCTTGAATGGAAAGAGAGAGATTTCTCCATACTTACAGGAGAAAAAAAGATGAATGCAGAGTGGAGAAGCTCACAGATTTTGTCTACCAATGTCATCCACTGAATGAAAGGCAATGCTAGAATTTGAATTCAGTCAGTCTGACAGCAGAGTTCATGATGCAATTACTTTGCTATATTGTCAAATTACACTTAGCATATTTAAATATCTGTTCATCTGTCTGTCTTCCCTATTAAATGGTGGAGCCCCTTAATCTCTAGATCCTAGTCATGGTCTGAGCACATAATAGGTGCTCAATTAATGTTTATAACATTTATGAATGTAAAAAATAAAAATAAATTTTAAAAAGAAATAGTGATACTAAGTATAAATGTAATAAAATATGAAATATTTGAAAGAAAAAATTTTTGAATGAATGAATAAATCATAACATGAATCTCATTTGTGTGGCTTTTTAATGTGGTGAAGAATATCAATTAGTTGTATATGTTTCATTCTAATTTTTTTAAAAATCTGGCCATAATTTCAGGCCAGGTGAACATAATTTATTTTCAAATAATCCCTTTTGCTTTTGTTTTGGTTCAGGTCCCCTAAAAACAGTATTTATGAATACAATTGAATATTTTGGTGATCATCCTAACAACCATTCTACCCCTCATCCATGATGTAACATCCATGTGGTTCTAGAACAGCTGGCTTTACTCCTAGCTCCAGGAGTAGAGTACATAACCTTGGCTAAGCCAATCACTGCATTTTGCCCTCTGAGCACTATTCAGGGCTCACTGGCACACATGTGATCTAGTCTAGTCAAACAGGTAAAATCTCAGGCCTTATGCTAGTCCTGGCACACCAATCTCTTACCACTTTATTACCATAAAGAAAGTCAGCTGTAGAAGAAGTAAACACACAGAGAAGTGTACAGTCAAAATAATTGCTGGATGACTTTGTATATTGATCAAATTATGCCTGAAGTCCACATAGTGATGAACATCTCAATTTTGTAAATTTTCTGTTCCTATTATTTTGGCCAGTCTGTGCTAGTTTTTTTCCTTTGATACAAGCCAATACTTCCTAATTGATCTAGTGGAACTTAAGTAGACCCCAGATCCCTTTTGCTTTTAAGTTTTGGTTCAAGTTCCTTAAAGGGTATTTATGAATACAATTGGATATTTTGGCAATCATCCTAACAACCATTTTACCCTTCATCCATGACATAACATCCATGTTGTCCTAGAACAGCTGGGTTTACCCCCAGCTCCAGGAATTGGGTGCATAACCTCAGCTAAGCCAATAATTGCATTCTTCCCTCTGAGCACCATTAAAAGCTTGTTTGTGATAACAAAATAGGGATACCCTGTCTCTACAACAAATAAAAAAATTAGCCAGCTGTGGTGGCATGTGCCTGTATTCCCAGCTACTCAGGGGAGGCTGAGGTCAAAGGATTGTTTGACCCTGGAAGTCAAGGCTGCAATAGACCAACAGCCTGTCTCAAAAAAAAAAAAGGCATTTTATCTGGCAAATGCCTTGTAGACTCATCATGCGGTGGTTGACAAGATCCTATGCTCTGTGATCACGCCAGTTCAGGACTGGGAACTTTGCTAGCGACAGCCCATTCCCAATCCACATTGTCAATGATTCCAGAAAACTAAAGAGGCATAGAAATGTCAACTTAACTTTCAATGTGGATTTTTTTGCCTTATAACTTCAGAATTATAATTCTTTTAAGAGCAAATAGAGTTCTATGAAAATCTGTAAGGCAGCATTATTACACAATAGAGCTGTTCATAACTGAGGAAACATGGGTATTGTGAATTTCTGATGCTTTGTTCTCTTCAACAAAGAACTAGTAAAATCAATAGAAAATAGGTAGCAAGCAGGCATTTTACTTGGGGTAAAGTATTCCTGCTATAATCTGGTGAGAAAAGCTACAGATTTGACACTATTACAAAGTCAGTTTTTTCTCCCCCTACGACACATAGTTGATATCTGGAATTAGCTAGCCCAAATGGCTCAAAATTATTTACCAGTGACCATGCATTTTCTCTCATATTTTCACAAAAATATTCAGGAGACCAAAAAGAGTGCTAAAAATTCAAAATAACCTTGAAAACTAAAACTGAAGGACAACCTAATGTCAGAATCTTATAGGAACTTACAATAGTAACAGAGTAGAATGGAACTCAAGAGAGAATTATGTACCCAAATTGCATCTCATGGGAGTATAGTGTGGTGGTCCAGAATATGCACTCCAGGTTACATAAAGTTGGATTTAAATTTTATCATCTCCTAGCTGGATGATCTTGGTAAAATAAAATCTTCTTCCTTTTCTGTAAAATGTGGATGATAACAGTACCACTGTTATAAACTGAATTGCATCTTCCCAAAATGCACATGTTGAAGCCCTAAATTCCCAGTATGGCTGCTTTAGGAGATGAGGCCTCTAAAGAGGCAATTAATGTTAAATAAGGTCATAAGGGCAGGACCTTAATTTCATAGGACTGATGTCCTTATAATACAAGGAGATATCAAGGATTTACATGCACGAGGAAAATGCCATGTGAGGACACAGTAAGAAGGCAGCCATCTGCAAGCCAAGGAGAGAGGACTCACCAGACACCAAACCTTTGGACTTCCAGCCTCCAGAACTATGAGAAATAAATTTCTGTTGTATAAGCTCCCCCACTCTGTGGTATCTTGCTATGGCAGCCTGAGCAGACTGATACAGGAACTCTCATGAGGTATGGTGAAAACTGAATGCATTAATGAGTCTAGGGCCAGGCATGAGGAAAGTGCTCAATGATTGTGTTCCTGTTATTGTTATTACTTCATAAACACAGATCTTGTGGAAAAGGATGGAAGGATACTTCCTATATCTCTCATCATCTGTCCCAGAATTCCTTTCAGGGCATTAGCCAGGGAGGATTAATCTCCTGCTACTGATGACAAGGACTGGTTGGGGCATATTTTATGAGGAGTAAGAGCTGGTACATGAAGCTACCTCAGTGTGCACCTTCCTCATTCGAATTGCATCCTTGGCTTTCCTACGCATGCAACAGATGTAAGAGCTCAGAAGTAGCTAAATCTTGCTCCAGAGGGA
The DNA here is from genome assembly GCA_963574635.1 of Cheracebus regulus. Taxonomy (NCBI): domain Eukaryota; kingdom Metazoa; phylum Chordata; class Mammalia; order Primates; family Pitheciidae; genus Cheracebus; species Cheracebus regulus. The sequence goes on along the minus strand of CAUYQU010075534.1, from coordinate 62,356 downwards.
GTTCCAAAATAAATTCATCATCAGACACATTCTTCTTAAGAAGTAAATTCCTAGCTGCTAGAAATATCCAGCCTGGAACCAAAGGAAGATATATGGAACATTGGGACCATGAGTGGAATCACTGCTTTCCCCCCACTATCTCAAGAGCCTCTCTTTTAAGACCTGCTGCTGGAATTGACACATAGGTGGGTTATATGTGGGATGAACGGTGCCATCTACACTGCCCACCCACTCCCCTCCTCTTCAATACTCTAAGAGAACACCTGCATTAACTGCTTATGTCTACATGTTCACATAGAAATAAGAACATAAATACATCAAAATTTGAACAATGGTTACCTGGTACTCGTAGAATTAGTAAAGCTTCTTTTTGTCATTTTCCTTCTCTTTTTTACATTTGTATTTGTTAATTTTGTACAATGAAAGTGTGCTATTTGCATAATTTTTAAGTCATTTTAAAAATAGAATTTGAAAGTTCTAGAGATTTCTATTAAAAATCCATAGTCCCCTTTAAAAAAAGCCCTTCAGGCCAGGTGTGGTGGCTCACGCCTGTAATCCAAGCACTTTGGAGGCCAAGGCAGGTGGATCACCAGAGGTCGGGAGTTCAAGACCAACCTGACCAACATGGTGAAACCCCGTCTAAAAATAAAATAAAATAAAATAATAAAAAATTAAAATTAAAAAAGCCCTTCAATATCAATTATTTGAATAACTAAATAAGTATGGCTGAGTTTTTGTTATTGATATTGTTCATTTACATTTAATGGTTGTTTTTAAATTTGCTCTGATTTTCCTTGGCAAGTTGTGTGAGTAGATGCAGTTTTAAAAACCTAGTTTTTTTAATTGCCAAAAATATAGACCATCTTCAAAATGTATTACTTTATTAATTTTCCTGCCTATATGATTATTGAACATGTTGAAGGCTATGGTCCAAGGTCTAGCTAATTCAGCAGAAGTCATTTAACCACAGAAACTGCATTCTAATGGAATTGAACAAGACTGGTTTGAGGTGTTATGTTTAATATCCACTTACACATGATTTCTGAGATTGTTTAAAGGAATCTAGGGATCCTCTGAGAACTTATTCACACTTTACGAGATCCCATTGGATTTCTAGCATGCTCAAGGCAGTTCCTGCTGCCCCACCTAGAGAGTCTTACTGACCCTTCCCAAATTGCTCTTCTCTCCTTTGAAAGATTCTCTCCTTTGAATAGCTATGCTCTTCAAAAAGTAGATGGGAGAATTTTAGAAAAAAAAATATATGAAATAGCTTTTCCAAAATTTTGCCTGAAATGCAGAAATTTTTCTCTGTTACAAAGCTATTTATTTGTTTCAGATGACCTTGTTACATCCTGAACTAACCCTTTTCTCTGAAGAGACTACAGCCTATGTCAGTAAACCATTAAGCCCCAAAACACACAGCAGCACCTGCATCAGCTACAAATAAACAAATCACTAACTCCCTCTAGTACAGTAATCTACAAACAGTACACACTGAGTAAATGTCATTGGAGATTATGATTAATAGTATGAACATAAAGGCACACAGTAGTCAATAAACACTTGTTGAATAACTTTATTTAACAGGATATTGAGAGCCTATACCTAAAAAAACAAATATTTTTTTTTTTACCTGGAGAGTTATTTCCTCTGTGTGTGTTGCTATTTCTAAATCACCATCAAAAATGTTGTTTCCTCTTTAAACCCATGTTTTCTAAACTTGTGTTCTTTTTTTCCAGTGTCGTGGGAAGTGTTCTGTTTTTTATGCATCAACTATAAAGAGAATTAAAATTAAAAGTTTACTAAAGACTTTTGGCAAAATCATTTGTTATGAAATGCACCAAAGCAATAACTTCAGACTCATCAAGAAGATCTAATAAATTATAAGCTAAAATTAGCAACTGCAAACTACTCAAAACATTCTACTATAAAACGTTCCTTCCTCCTCCTTTAGTTTTTAACAGTCTTCGTAAAATCTTGATCAATTCGACCTACTTATCACAAAACTGTAACAGCAGAATATTTGCAAGACTATTCAAGAAGTCTTCACAAATACGAAAATATCTCTCTTGCATTATGTGAAAAAGACACTTGCACATGCATGTTTATAGCAATGAAGTTCACAGGTGCAAAAATATGGAACCAGCCTAAATACCCATCAGCCAACAAGTGGATAAAGAAAACGTAGTATATATACAGCTGGGCGCAGTGGCTCATGCCTGTAATCCCCGCACTTTGGGAGGATGAAGCAGGAGGATCATCTGAGGTCAGGAGTTCGAGACCAGCCTGACCAACATGGAGAAACCCTGTCTGTACTAAAAATATAAAGGTAGCTAGGTGTGGTGGTGCACACCTGTAATCCCAGCTACTTGGGAGACTGAGGCAGAAGAATTGCTTGAACCCGGGAGGCGGATGTTGTGGTGAGCTGAGATCGTGACATTGCACCCCAGCCTAGGCAAAAAGAGCAGAACTTCATCTCAAAAAAAAGAAAGAAAGAAAGAAAATGTTGTCTACATACACCATGGAATACTACTTAGCCTCAATAAGCATTTGCAGCAACCAGGATGGAGTCTGAGACCCCTATGCTAAGTGAAGTAACTCAGGAATGGAAACCCAAATATCATATGGTAGCTAAGCTATAAGGATGCAAAGGTGTAAGAATGGTATAATGAACTTTGGGGACTTGAAGGGGAAGGGTGGAAGGAGATGGGGGATAAAAAACTACACATTGGCTACAGTGCACACTGCCCGGGTGATGAGTACCACAAAATCTCAGAAATCACCACTAAAGAACTTATTCATGTAACCAAAAATCATCTGTTCTCCAAAAACTGTTAAAATAAAATAAATTTTTTTTAAACTCTCCTTTACTGGCTTTAAAGAATAGCTATGGCTATAAAAATTGTGTCATTTTTTTACATGAAAAAGTATTTCCTTATCATATCTCTATGTGTATTTAACAATTTTATTGGTTTTGCTTTCCTTCTTCCTTTGAGGGTAGTAAAATAATTAAAGCATTCATTTTGTAAATTAAATACCATACGTAAAATATTACAATGCATACATATCTAACAATTTATCTCTATGGCATGATGTATATATACATTTATGTACACAAAAATTACATAACAACTTATCATACAGCATTTTCTTACCTAATTACACTGAGGAACTCAAATCAAATGACTATACTATCAAATTTGAGGGATTTTCACTTTAAATCAGCTCATTTCAAAAAAATTTAATGTACTCATAAGTAGTAAAATTGAGTTGCTTATCACTTGGTATTTAGTTTTTGTATGTACTTGACTTGAATTTCAAATTCACCAACATTTATGAATGATTTTTTAATGAAAATGAAATACTGTTGTATAAGAGAACGTTCATTGACATTAGAGAAAAATCCATAAAGCTTCAAATAACCTCTCAGTGTGCTATTTTCTGGTCTATTTTCTCTTATATTCCTCCCTAGAAATCTTTCTTGCTCAGTGGCATCAGCTAATACTGATGACAATAAATTAAAATATAATTCTCCAAGAGGCATTTGAATTTTTAAAGAAAATATTAAAAATAAAAGAAGTAAGGACCCAAGGAAGAACTTGCAACTATATCTTAGTCATCATTGTAGCTCCTGTACTCATAACATTTTGTTCTCAATAGAGATGCATTCACTCATTTGTTCTACAGCTAAAATCCAGAATGTCAGTGAATACATGCCAAGTACTACAACATCCACTGAGACAAACAAAAAATAAGACCTGATTATTTATCCTAAAGACCTGAGAAGCTACCAAAGGATATAGGTCATTGAAGGTAATTACAATAAATATACTATAAATGTTTGTTAAGAAGCTGCATTTCACCTGAGAGGCAGAGAGTTAGGTAGATTTGAGAAACAAATATATGCCTGGTGTGATCACCTGCATTACACACATGTAAGCCCAATTCTCAAACCCTAGTCTATTTTTCTATGTATTGGAATACAATGCTTACCCAATAATATCTCATTCAGAAACGAACTAAGTGCAGATCTAAATATTTAGTTTGTATTATTGAGGAACAATTTCCTGTCATTAGAACTTTTATATTAGCCATAGGTACTTCTGTTGAGGCCTGTCGGTATCTTGTAAGTCCAGGGAATAATGGTGCCCCAAAGGACTAATGAAAAACTAAATTAAGATAGCTGCCTTTAAAAACTCAAATTTTGGCTGGGCACAGGCTCACACCTGTAATCCCAGCACTTTGGGAGGCTGAGGGGGACAGATCACTTGAGTTCAAGAGTTTGAGATAGCCCTGAGCAACGTGGAGAGAACCTGACTCTACAAAAAATACAAAATATTAGCCAGGCATTGCCGCACATGCCTGTGTTCCCAGCTACTCCAGAGGATGAGGTGGGAGGATCTCTTGAGCCTAGAAGGTCAAGGCTGCAGTGAGCCACGATCATGCCACTGCGTTCCAAACTGGGTGACAGAGACCCTGTCAAAAAAATTTAAGGGCTAGGTGCAGTGACTCATGCCTGTAATCCCAGCACTTTGGGAGGCCAAGTTGGACAAATCATTTGAGGTCAGGAATACAACACTAGCCTGGTGAACATGGCGAAATCCCATTTCTACTAAAAATACAAAAATTAGCTGGGCATGGTGGCAGGCTCCTGTAACCCCAGTTACTCGGGAGGCTGAGGCAGGAGAATCGCTTGAACCCGGGAGGCGGAGGGTTCCAGTGAGCTGAGATCATGCCACTGCACTCCAACCTGGTCAACAGAGTAAGAGTCTGTCTCAGAAAAAAAAAAATTTAATGTACTTATACAAAGTCTACTTTTGAATGAAATAATCATGCGTGTGTGTGTGCATTTGTTTAGTTAAAATGAAAAACAGGATTCTCAATCTTCTGGGTCATTTCCCCAAGTTCTGTCACTCTTTTTTGCTTGTTTGTTTGTTTCTTGGTACACTGATTGACAACAATATCTAGCACTTGATTATATTCCTTTGGATTAGTGGGTATTGTGCATCTATTCACATTTAATTTCTTATGCTTAATAATAAATTATAGATTCTCTGCAAAATAAGTAAATAAGTAAAAGCCACTTGGAAGCAAAGGTAGCCACACATCCCTGTTTGGTTGAGACAGTCAATTTTATACATATTTAGCAGTTTCTAATAGTGCCCTCTTGTACACTCTCAAGTGTCTTAGGATGATAAACTATAGAGTCATCGTCTTTAGAGAGGAGGTAGCATCTGAGCTTACATCTAAAAAAGAAAGTAGGAATTTGCCAGCTGGAGAATGGGTGGCTTAGAGGGGAAGGAGGCTGCACCAGGCACAGGGAATACAAAGCACAAATGCAAGGAAATAGTGTGGTACAGTCAGGAAGAACCTGGGTGCTGGAGCAGAATGCCTGTGGGCAGATCTCAGCCTACCACTAACTAGCTGCAAATATGTTCTGCACCACAGCCAGAGTGAGTTTTAAAGCATAAGTAGGATCGTGACATTCCTCCGATTAAATCCCATTGGTGGCTTCCCATTGTTCATAAAATAAAGCCTAAATTCCTGACCATGACCTACAAAGCCCTAAGGGATCTGGTTTTTGTTCCCATCAGGTGCCACTACTGTCACCACCACCACCACCGCATGCTCACTATATTCCAGCCTCACTCCTTTGTGGCCAGTCTCAAGGCCTTTTACATGATTTCACAAATACCAGTTCCTCAGAGAGCTACCTTGAGGCCTAAAGTGGTCCTTCTCACTCGTTAGTCCCACTGTACTACCTATGGCATTACCCTATTTCCCTTACAGCTTCCTCCCGTCAGTTAACTATTTTTTTTACATCATTTGAGTGTTTATTGGTCATCTGTCTCTGACATTAGAATGTCAGCACTTAAGGGCAAGGCCTCACCTGTCAAGTTTACAGCTATGTTGCTCCTATCTACAAGTAACCTACAACACACAGGTATTTTTCAAGTTTTAACTGAATGAATGAATTAAGTGTTAGGGACCACACTTAATGTATTATACCTTAAGAGTACTTGCATTTTTAAAGAAGATAAAAATAGAAGGCAATGCCTAACATGTGGGAATGACTTGTTAATGTTAAATTAGCAGGCACAGGTGACAAAGGGGGATGTGCTGTAGGGTGGCAGCACGTTTCTTGCACCTTCATTCCATTATGCCAACAAAACAAGAAAAAATGACAACATACCGTATCCACTTCCTGGTATGCCTATGAGAATAATATAGGAAGTCAGAATGGCTTCCTTCTCTTTTGCGAATAACCCACAATTTTAATCCTTACGTAGATTAGCATCACTGGCACGCTTAGTAAGCCAACAATGACATAATTATCTTTAGTGTACTCTAAGGTAGGATATTTAACACACTCTCTAAAGTAAGTTTCAAAACAGACTGGCAGGCATACAAACAAAAAGGTGAAAAGTGTTTAGGGTATATGACACACAGGAGGGTATGTGAAACTCAACTGGGAGTGCTTTCAAAATGAGAACCGCCTGTTAAGGTAATGAAAATTGGAAAATCCTAGTGAACAGAAATTACATTAGGAATCAAAACACATTAAGGAGGGCATAAGATTTTTTTAAATGAATTTTCGCTCTTTCTCCAGTCTTTGTTGTTATTTGCTAATGGACTTTCTGATGGTTGAAAGGTAAAGTTTATTTTCTCATTAGCTTTATTCTTTTCCACTGGCAGACATTAATTCTCTCCTCTCCTGGATCCTCACTTCAGACATCATGCAACTAAAATGAACATGGTAGTTATAGTCCCTTTATGATATTTACATATATATTAGCATCACAATGCATTCAAAATACCTTAGGGTACAACATATATTACCGGGAGAAGCAATTATGAAGGCAAAAGGCATTCTGAGATAGTGGCATTCTAAGAATTTTCCTCATTATTATCACATACACATTTCTATGAGAAAAAATTCAGGTGAAACTAGGTAGAAGAAAATAATTTAAATAGCCTAATTCCAATGACCTTCCCATTCTTACAATGCTGAAACATCAGTACAAAATCTGTTATACACATAATACCATGTTTAGGCTCTGAGGACCCAAAGAATTTAGTAATAACAAATAAGGATTAAATAAGACATTAAACCAGCCAATGCATGTACTCAGCATTTAATAAAGCTCAACAAATGGTGTCAGTGGCTGTTGCAGATGTTGTGGTGGTCCTTAATGGCTATGGCAGTCTGCTGGTAAATTACAAAAGAAAACGTAGACAGTTTTAAATGCGGCCTAGGAAATCTGAAAGCCTTATACTTGCAAAGAAAATTGAGGGTGTTATTTTTTGTGAAGGAGAATGATATAGCAATAGCATCAGAATGGTGTGAGGCTTCACCTATTGTGTGTTATGAGTACTAAATAGTCTGGTTTCCCTGAAATGAGGGCTGTATATAAGTAATTACTGGGTTATATACATGTTTAAGAGGCTTCTATTGCTAGGCAAAGAATTTTTATTTCATGGTGAAAAAGAGAGTCAATGTAATTTTGAATAGGGAATAGGCATGGATAAAGAAATTGTTTTAAGGAAAGTAACCTAAAAGTAGAATACAAAATGTACACTAAAGGTAAAGATTTGAGAACCAAAAACCAATTAGGAGACTATTATAATATTAATATATAAAAGAAGTACCTCTAAGAGATCATTCCCTTTATAAGGCTGAAGATGCATTATAAAAATGTCTATGGTGTTTTAGTTCGTGGACTATTAAATAATATGTATGGTGATGTTCTGACAGCTCATGGAATTCCACCAACTTTACTTCCCACTCTCCACTTCAGACCCACTTCTTCAAGTCTTTTTTTGAGGCAGATTCTCGCTCTGTCACCCAGTGGTGTGATTTAGGACACTGCAACCTCTACCTCCCCGATTCAAGCAGTTCTCCTGCCTCAGCCTCCCGAATAGCTGGGATTACAGGCACACATCACCATGCCCAGCTAATTTTTGTATTTTTAGTAATTTTTGTATTTTTAGTAGAGGTGGGGTTTCACCATGTTGGCCGGGCTGGTCTTAAACTTCTGACCTCAAGTGATCCACCCGCCCCAGCCTCCCAAAGTGTTGGGATTACAGGCGTGAGCTACCGCACGCAGCCAACTTCTTCAAGTCTATGTCCCTTGTTTCCACCACTTTGCCTCAACTTGAGTTCTCACAGTGCTTTGTCTGTTTGTGAAGGAGTTGTAGTTAGGCTGGCTGTCTGCTCTCAGTTTGGGCTTCACCCTAGGAATCTCCCTCTTGAATCATGTATGGCCTCCTTCACAAGCCCATTGTACTCTCAGGTCTTGGAAATCATGAGGGCAGCATGATCATGAGGGAAATCATGAGGGTAGCATAAGTCCAGGACTTTCGACTCCTGCTAATCTGAAAAGATGAATCAGAAAAAGAATTGTGACTAATTTGATATGAAGACAAAGAAGAGAGAGAAGCTAAAACTGACTCCAATAATTAAAGCATAAATGACCATAAGAAATATGCCCAGCTGGCAGACAGAGATAGGGAAATAAATCTCAGAGAGAAATGTCACGGCCAGGGTGGATTTGAGGAGCATCTCAATGAACGGCCTAAGGAAAAACTGTTGTGAAGAAACAGCAGAATGTCAAGGACCACGTTCCATGTTCAGGTTCAGGAGGAAGAAGTATAACCAGCAAGGAGGTAGAGGAGTGACAGGGGCAGAAAGGGTTTTAGAGTCTTGAAAGTCAAGCAAAGAAAGAATCAACACATAGAAGGACTGACAATAGGGAAGGTGTCAACAAGAATAAGGACTGACATAACCTGTTTTTCTCCTAACAAAATGTAATTTCCCAAAATAGTTCTTGTTGGTTTAACAGTATATAATACAGTAGTAGTCTTAAAGCAAAAAGAATAGCAGTACCAACATTATTTCTAATCATAAAGCATGTATTTACTGGAAGCTGCATGTATTTGTTTAGCTGTTTTACAAAGTTTGAAAATATATAAAATATATGACACTTATATGTTATATAAAATGACTCCAGGTAATTTCTCTTTTTCTGTATTAAAAAAAAAAAAACTTTAGGCTTTAAGATTTTCACTGGACTACTACAAACATACCTGTTTTGGTTTGTTTGGAGATTTCAGTTTTTGTAAGACCTTCTTTAAACCATCCAATTTTATGACTCAAGTAGTTTGCTTATCCTAAGGATTTTCTACTTCGCTTGAACACATTTATTCCACAGCAATGTCACAAATGTCACAGAGAGTAATATTTTAAATATATGTCACAAATAAATTAAGATCCTTTTCTGGCCAGGCGCAGTGACTCACGCCTGTAATCCCAACACTTAGGGAGGCCAAGGCAGGCAGATCACATGAGGCCAGGAGTTCAAGAGCAGCCTGGGCAACAAGGAGACTCCATCTCTACTAAAAATACAAAAATTAGCTGAACGTGATGGCGCACACCTGTAATACCAGCTACTCAGGAGGCTAAGGCAGGAGAATCATTCAAACCTGGGAGGCAGAGGTCGCAGTGAGCTGAGATTGTGCCACTGCACTCCAGCCTGGGTGACAGAGCAAGACTCTGTCTCAAAAAAAAAAAAAAGATCCTTTCTGTGGTTCAGTCTAAACTAAGCCATGCTAAGGATTCTCTCATTAAAATGTTTGTTTCCAAACATCTCTATATTCCTTTCCATTTTAGTATTTTGGCCTCTCACTGTTTAATCTGAAGAAACAAATTAGTTATGGTTATTTATTTTGCTTGCATTATTTCATTTTATAGTATGCTATATTAATGTCGAGTATGCCAATGTAATGTTTACTGAATACAATGCTAGAATTTTCCTTTTCTTCAAATGTCATTTTTTATTATAATCTTTAAGATGCTTATGTTCAAGATAATTGGTCTGCCACTATGGACTGGATGCTCAAATCCTTTTCAGAATAAAAATGCAAACAGACTGTGAACTTTACCCTAACATTCAAATTCTCAACTAAGATGCTGTTTCCAACTTGAAGTAAAAGAAACATTTTATTATTCAGTGATCAGAAAACGTGAACTTTTCAAGTTTTCATCAAGGGGCAAAAGAAGTGCATACCCTCTGAAAAGAAATTCAGAGGAATGGTGGGAAACAAAATAAATTTGCATTTGGATGGGGTTCTAAAAATTGTGCTGGTTCAACGCACCAGTTCCACAAGTTGGGAAAACATTCCATACTGCAGCTCCCTTTTAGGGGACTCATAAAGTACCTGAGAAACACATCAGGAAAGTTGCACGCTAAATTTCTTTAATCCTGTATATCCCCAACTTGCTCGAGATGGATCTCTTTCTGTTCCTATCTCTATCTGATTCCTGTTCTGGAATCAGATAGCTCTTGTGCAAGCCATTTTGCCCAGTTTAGCCTGAATTTCCCCATCTTTAAAATAGAAATAATACTAGTACGTGGTGCCAAAACAGAGATATAGACCAGTGAAACAGAACAGAGGCCTTGGAGGCAACGCCACACATCTACAAACATCTGATCTTTGACAAACCTCATAAAAACAAGCAATGGGGAAAGGATTCCCTGTTTAATAAATGGTGTTGGGAAAACTGGCTAGCCATATGCAGAAAGCAGAAACTGGACTCCTTCCTGATACCTTACACTAAAATTAACTCCAGATGGATTAAAGACTTAAACATAAGACCTAACACCATAAAAATTCTAGAAGAAAATCTATGCAAAACCATTCAGGACATATGCATAGGCAAGGACTTCATGATTAAAACACCAAAAGCATTGGCAACAAAAGCCAAAATAGACAAACGGGACCTAATTAAACTCCAGAGCTTTTGCACTGAAAAAGAAACAATTATTAGAGTGAATCGGCAACCAACAGAATGGGAAAAAATTTTTGCAGTCTACCCATCTGACAAAGGGTTAATATCCAGAATCTACAAAGAACTAAAACAGATTCACAAGAAAAAACAAACAAGCCCATTCAAAAGTGGGCAAAGGATTTGAACAGACACTTTACAAAAGAAGACATATGAGGCCATCAAATATATGGAAAAATGCTCATCATCACTGGTCATTAGAGAAATGCAGATCAAAACTACACTGAGATACCATCTTACACCAGTTAGAATGGCAACCATTAAAAATTCTGGAGACAACAGATGCTGGATAGGATGTGGAGAAATAGGAACACTTTTACACTATTGGTGGGAGTGTAAATTAGCTCAACCATTGTGGAAGACAATGTGGCAATTCCTCAACGACCCAGAAATAGAAATTCCATTTGACCCAGCAATCCCATTACTGGTATATATCCAAAGGATTATAAATCGTTCTATTATAAGGACACATGCACACAAATGTTCGCTGCAGCACTGTTTACGTTAGCAAAGACTTGGAACCAATCCAAATGCCCATCGATGATAGACTGGACAGGGAAAATGTGGCACATATACAACATGGCATATTATGCAGCCATAAAAAACGATGAGTTCGTGTCCTTTGTAGGGACATCAATGAACCTGGAAACCATCATTCTCAGCAAATTGACACAAGAATAGAAAATCAAACACCACATGTTCTCACTCATAGGTGGGTGTTGAACAATGAAAACACATGGACACGGGGAGGGGAGCATCACCCACTGAGGTCTATTGGGGGAAACTAGGGGAGGGACAGTGGGGGGTGGGGAGTTGGGGAGGGATAACATGGGGAGAAATGTCAGATATAGGTGATGGGGAAGAAGGCAGCAAACCACATTGCCATGTATATACCTATGCAACAATCTTGCATGTTCTTCACATGTACCCCAAAACCTAAAATGCAATAAAATATATTTTTTTAAAAAAGAAATAATACTAGTACCTACCTCATATTTCATTTGAAAGGATAAAATGGATTAATGAATGTAAAGTATTTAGCACACAAAAAGTATTCTATAAATGTTAGGAAAGGAAAAATTATCTGCAGAAAATCAGTGCCTCATATTTTGTCTTTTCAATGCAATCGCTTTTTTAAAAAAAGAAAAATAAAAGCTTCATTAATTGATCAAATATGGTTCCCAAGTAAATGAAAATTATCTCACTCTCTCAACGATGCAACACACACCTTTGGTAGGTAACCAAAGTTTCCCCTTTGAAACTCCACTCATATCTCCCTCAATCAAAAGGATCCCTTTCTTGTCTGCGTCAGAATCTTCCTTCTTTCGTTGTCTCATTTATCTCTGAATCTATAGCACCTATATTCTATTCTATATCAGGTGCCCAATGAATGTTTAAGAAAAGCAGAAAGGAAAGCAAAAAGGAAAAGATGGAAGAGGGAGAGGATTAAAATGTTTCATTTTGGCTGGGCACAGTAGCTCACGCCTGTAATCCCAGCACTTTGGGAGGCCGAGGCAGGTGGATCACCTGAGGTCAGGAGTTCAAGACTAGCCTGGCCAACCTGATGAAACCCCATCTCTACTAAAAATACAGAAAATTAGCCAGGTGTGGTGGCGGATGCCTGTAATCCCAACTACTCGAGAGGTTGAGGCAGGAGAATTGCTTGAACCTGGGAAGTGGAGGTTGCAGTGAGCTGGGATTGTGCCGCGGCACTCCAGCCTGGGCAACAAGAGCCAAGAGCAAACCTCTGTCTAAAAAAAAACAAAACAAAACAAAACAAAAGACCAAAAAAAAATTTCATTTCAAGACATGACAAACAGATTACACAGCATTCTCTAAATTACACTGACAGGTTAGAAGACTTGGACTAATTTCTATAAATAAATCTCTCATTTCATCTCTCTTCTTCAAATATGCTAAAATTTTTATACTCTATTTCTATTCTTTAGTGAGTGACCTGAAATACAAAATGTATAGCTATCTTAATATCAGAAGATATAATTTTTTCCTCCTCTCAATTATTATGAAGACTTCAAATACTTTAATTCAGGCCACACCTTCTAGTCTTGAAAACTACTATTTTCTGGTATTCTAACATACCTGGATCTTTTTTAGTTCTGTCAAAAGACAAAATTACAACAAAAGTCTAATTGGCTTTTATTTTCAATTCTAGAATCAGCAACACCTTATGCTGCAAAGCAGAATGAGTGCTCCAGTGAGCTCAGCAGAGGAGGTTGACTTTATCAGCAGAAAAAGGGCTGAAGAAACCAGAAATAGAAAACAAAAAGCAGATTGGTTGTTTTCAGTTACCATTTGTGTGTGTGTGTGTGTGTGTGTGTGTGTGTGTGTGTGTGTGTGTGTGTGTGTGTGTGTGTGACACGGTCTTTTTGCTCTTTCTCTCAGGCTGTAGCAGTGTAATGGCACAATCACGGCTCACTGCAGCCTTGACTTCCCAGGCTGAAATGATCCTCCCACCTAAGTCTCTCCAGTACCTGAGACCACAGATGCACGCCACCATGACTGGCTAATTTTTGCATTTTTTTGTTTTTGCATTTTTTGGACAAACGAGGTTTTATCTTGTTGCCCAGGCTGGTTTTGAACCCCTGGGCTCAAACAATCCACCCACCTTGGCTCCCAAACTGCTACGATTAAAGCATGAGCCATCGTACCTGGCTCTCAATGTTACTTTCTTTACATAGGGTTAAAACAGAGGGGACTTTCCTGTTATGCCGACTCAGGTAGACTGAAATCTTCGTTTGTAAAACTAGGATGGATGGATGGATACATAAATAGACAGACAACCTCTCTCATTTTTTTCACTGACAATTATGACTTGTCCCTCTGCCTTGAGAGAAGTGCTATGTTTTTTCAAAAATAGAAATGGTATATTTATCAGAGTCCTTCCACAATGTAAGGCTAAGGAATTACATTTTCATTAACATTTCACAAAATCTTTTTCTTTTTTTTAACACAAATTCTCTTCACCCACAAGGCATATTCACAGTAAGGAGAATGCAGTCCAATACTTATATTTATGTACTAAATAATAAGGAAATAGCTGTATATCATTGTTCTCTCCGAATAGACTGAGGACCCTTTTTCATCTTGAAAGATGAAAACTTCAACATCCCATTGGATTTATTCTATGCATAAAACATTAGCATTTAGCAAGGTTCTTGTGGGATTTTTTTGTTTTTGTTTTAAGCATAGGAAGACTTCTGAAGAATCGCTGTATGTGAATAATAATATTATTGAACAAGGATTGTAAAAACCACATTACTCATTTTTGGTATATTATCAGTATTTTTTCTTTCTTTCTCAATTTTTTTTTTTTTTGAAGATTATCTTGGCCTGCCACTTGCTTCCTCAGCACAATTGAACACATAATTACTATGTAAATTTAGGTTTCCACATGCTTCCAGGGGAACATAGACCATTTGATATTGGAGATTTTGAAGCCTTAATCATTTAGAATATGGTACACTTGACTTAATCTGTAAAATGAAGATAGTTCTTATCTGCCTTGCAGGATTTTATGTAAGGATTAATTACTTAATTTTGGTTAAGCAATTTCAACATGAAAAGCATTACATAACTGAAGGTAAGTCCTAATATTATTAAAACAGAAATTACTGAGCAGAGAAGCACAGAGATATCTTTTCTGCTTATTATTGTTATTATCATATTTATTATTGGATCATTATCTAAAAATTTTTTTAGATTACAAAATATAAAACAGACAGGGCACAATGGCTCATGCCTGTAATCCCAACACTGTGGGATGCCAAGGCAGAATTGCTGGAGGCCAGGAGTTCAAAACCAGCTTGAGCAACATAGAGAAACCCCATCTCTACAAAAAATAATAAAACAACCCAGGCATGGTGGTGCACACCTGCAGTCCCAGCTACTGGGAAGGCTGAGGTAGGAGGATCACTCCAGCCCAGGAGTTTCTGGCTACAGTGAGCTACAATTATGCCACTGCACTCCATCCAGCCTGGGTGACAGAACAAGAACCTGTCTCTGTTTAAAAAAAAAAAAAAAAAAAAAAAAAAAAGGTAAAACAGGTAACTTTTTTTTCAATACCTGCTACTCTCATATGTGCTTTCTTTTCTTCACAAAAATATCATTGAGTATATCATTCCCATTAAAATCTGTGGTTCCCTAATACTGTAATATTAACTCATCTCATAAAATGTTGTTTTATGGCTCAGATCATTGAAGTTATTTTTTGGTTGGGAGAGTATTGATAAGAAATGGCAAATCTCTTTTAAAAATTATTTGCTTTAAGCAAAGAAGATAGATAGATGATAGATAGATAGATAGATTAGATAGATAGATAGATAGATAGATAGATAGATAGATAGACTTTTAAAATCAAGTCCCATGACCAATGATGAAAGAATGCAATCCATCTTAATTAAGGATTTAAAGCTCTCCTACTATGTACCCAGGTAGATTCCTGGTCATATGAAACAATACTCAAGAAGTATTTATTGATTGAAAATCCAATATTCTATAAGAAAAGGAAGAATAAAACAAACATAATATTAACTGTATCAATGATTTAATGTATCAATGATTTTAAATGATATTAAATGTTTTAATGATTTTCATTTTCTACAGCATAAAGTATAAATTCATTGGCACAGTACTAAAGTATTTGTCTACTGCCCAACTCTCAATTCTTATTCTTTCCTTCAATCAATACATTTTAAACAATTATTTACTGACTATCCATTATGCGTTTGGCGATTTGTTAGGTGCTAGAAATATAAAAGGAGAGAGAGATAATTCCTGGCAGCACAAAGTTTAGACATTAGCAGGAGATACAGATATTTAAATAAACAAATAGGTATATACCATAGAGTTGTGTCAGGAGCTATGAAGGTTATTATAAGATTGCAAGAAGGGCCTATAATCTAAGAAGCAGAAAAATTGTTCCCACAAAAGTGCCATTTAAGCTAAAACCTAAAGAACAAAATGTTGTCCAGTCAAATTTATAGAGGAAATACACCTTGAGAGGTGTGGAAGTATATGTGAAGGCTCTGAGAGGAAAGAGGACTGGCATATTAGACGAAAAGGGGAAAAAAGGTCATGATACAGGACGTGGCTGCAAATGAGGCTATAGACATAGCTGGGGGTGTCAGATCAGAGAAGCCTAGTAAGTCAGTTTAGGATCTTACCCCAAGAACAATGGAAAAAAACACTGAAATATTTGAAGTGGGTATATGAAATATTCATATGCTTTTCAAAAATTATTCTGGCTATTTATATGGGAAAAAACTATCAGAAACAGGAATGAAAGCCAGGCTATTATTATAAGAAGGCTATTACAATGGCTTAGGCTAGAAAAGGTGGTAGAAAAGAAGGAAAGGAGCAAGAAAAAGAGGGAGAGAGAGAGGAAGAGAGGAAAGGAGGAAGAAAAGAGAAAAGAAAAGAAAAAAGAAAAGGAAAGATAAACTTTTAACATTTTCAAGTCAAATGACAATTAAGAAAAAATATTTTACACTCATATCAGGCAAAGAGCCACTTCTAGTAATATACAAAGAACTTCTACACATCAATAAAAAAGAGACTAACAACTCAATTTTTAAAACGGGAACAAATAAACAGTTTAGTAAAAAGAATATACAGGCTGAGCATGGTGGCTCACGCCTGTAATCTCAGCACTTTGGGAGGCCGAGGCAGGTGGATCACCTGAGGTCAGGAGTTCGAGACCAGCCTGACCAACATGGAGAAACCCCATTTCTACTAAAAATACAAAATTAGCCAGGCATGGTAACACACGCCTGTAATCCCAGCTACTCAGGAGGCTGAGGCAGGAGAATCGCTTGAACCCAGGAAGTAGAGGTTGCAGTGAGCCAAGATTGCACTATTGCACTCCAGCCTGGGGGACAAGAGTAAAATTCCATCTCAAAAAAAAAAAAAAAGGATATATAAATGTTATAAACATATGAAAAGATATTCATTACAAGAGAATTAAAAATTAAAACGACTGATATTTTTCACCTAAAATTTTGACAACATTGAGGGCCCAAGTGAATACCAATTTGGCAGTTTTGACAAATGTCACCAGAAGAAACAGAGGTTCTACAACCTATTTTATATGATGTTCATGGAAATTCACATTGTATTCTCCCATAAAAGACTTAAAAAATCCTAAATATAGAAATAGTATTTAATTTGGCTTAACCTAGTGTTGCAGGTATCAACTAAATTAGAAAGAGGAGCCTTATTCCTCATTAAAGTTTGCAGCCTACAGAGTGGCCATTCTGACAGGCTGGGAAGTGTAGCCTTCGGTCAGAAGGTAGAAACAAGCACTTCAAGGGAAGAGTAAAGGGAACAGGAATTTTTGCTGAGCAGGGTGGCCAAATATACATATTTAATAAGCTATAGGAAGAGTCCTGAATATTGATGAAAAGAGAAACATGTGCATGCACATTGAGCTTCATGCCTCTCCATGGGACCCATTTTTTAAAAAATGGCAATATTAGCAAGATCCAAGGGTAAAGTTTTCAGCCCTATGATGTCAAAGGGTGAAGCAGATGACATGAAAACTCTCGCTGTGTATCCTCCTTACACTGGCCAGAACCACTTTATGGTCAGCAGTCTTTTATCAGGAAGGAATGCCAGTCAGATGTTTTGTTGAAATGCAAAAAGAGAGGCAGCATCAGGCAGTGGGTTGATGTCAGAGGCAGAGTATTTTTAAAAGGCTGATTTCTGTTTAGCCCTTAGAGAAGAAAGCCTAATAATTGTGATTAGCTAGCCAGGTGGGTATAATGCGATGGGTCCAATCTCCCATCTCATCTTGGCTGGGAGCTCAGTTTTCAAGGATTCTCTGGGCTCTTCTTGGTTAAGAGGAGGTCCATTCAGTCAGGGGATGTAGGATTTTTTTTTTTTTTTTTGAGGTGGAATCTCACCCTGTCAGCAAGGCAGGAGTGCAGTGGTACAATCTCCACTCACTGCAACCTCCATCTCTCCAGTTCAAGTAATTCTGGGGCCTCAGCCTTCCCAGTAGCTGGGACTACAGGCACACACCAAGATGCCAGCTAATTTTATTTTTGTATTTTTAGTAGAGACAGCATTTCACCATGTTGGCTAGATTGGTCTCAAGCTCTAGACCTCAGGTGATCCACCTGCTTCGGCCTCCCAAAGTGCTGGGATTACAGGTGTGAGCCACTGTGCCCAGCCAGGATTCCATCTTTATTTCTCACAATTTGAGTCTTCAGAAAACAGACTCTAAAAAGGGAGTGGCCTAAGGGCTGGATCCAATGACAGGAGATGTTACAGAACTTCACTCACTACTTGTAGTGGAAAGGAGAGGAGCCCAAAATAACAAAGCCACATGGTGGCACTCAATCCTCAGTGGCAAGATAGGCACAGTTACCATAATGGGCAACAAGGGCAGATGGCCTGACTCACAGGGATCAATGGAAATGGCAAACAAACCATAGGTTCTTCTGGGAAAGAGAAATAGGCAGCCAACAAGAATAATCCTTTATTTGCATGGCCATCTAGCCAGCTCATACCTGTGGGAGGGAGGAAGTAGAACAAAGGGTAAAAGCTCAAGATATTGAGTATGATCTCAGGATCAGCTGTAGCAACAAGGACCGTAGTTTGTCCTACTAACCCTCCTCTTGTAGATTTTTCCAGAAATTGCAACCAGCCAGAATTCTGGAGAAATCACACTTGTACAGAGTGAGATTAATGTGACAAGCAAGTGGACTTCTTCAGCATAAGGAGCCAACTGCATGAGGCCCTGTTGATGCTCCCTACCTACATTCCTTTACTCCACTGATGCTCACATTTGTCCCCTTTCTTTTGGTAATTGTTCTTAGACAACAGAAGCTACCTCCCCAACCCCTATGCTGCAGGGCCCCCTCTGAGGTTTTAGGCCCTCTAGGACTTCCGCTGGTGCCAACCTGCAGCTAATACCAAAATACAAAAGGTTGAACTCCTTTCCCAAAGGCATGATCAACTTTTTGGTGCAATTAATACTCTAGAACTCCCTTTGGAATTATCCTGAAACTAGACTTCAACTGAGACCCCATTCTTGCTTAACTTTTTTCCTTCCTCCTGTCTATGGTCCAGAATCAAAATAGTCTGGGCATTGTTTTTTTTTTCTTGTCTTATAGAGATGGAGTCTCGCCATGTTGCGCAGGCTGGTATCATACTCCTGGGCTCAAGTGATCCTCCCACCTCAGCCTCCCAAATTGCTGCAATTACAAGCATCAACTACCACACCCAGCTTACGTTTTCTTTAATAACTGCTGGACCATGACTGGGCTGAGCTGTGCCCAATCCAAGGCTCTAGTTCAAGGGACCATTGAAGGAGGAAGGTTGACCCTTCAAGTCATCTAAATTAGTGTTTTTCAACCTCATGACACATTAATGAGCCATGAAATCAATTTAGAGAGCTACCATCCCCATTTCTTAAACAAAATGCAACAAATTACAATAGAATAGAAACTCCCCATATATATCACATGGAGAAAAGCGTTTTTTCTATTGAAACTTTATTTCAATTACATATATGCATGTTGATGTGTATGTATGTGACTCAGAATATACTAATGATGTAAAATGTATATTTGACATTAGGTTGTCATCGATAAACTTTAAAGCCATGAATCTAAACAGAAAAGAAATGGTGACAAAGGTACTAAGAACATGCAGTGGGGAAAGGACAATCTTTTCAGCAGATGAGGGAGAAACTGGAGAACTATATGCAGAAGAATGAAACTAGACCCTATCATGCACCATTGGTCTGAGCAAAGAGTTTTTGTGTAAGACCTAGAAAGCATGAGCAACCAAAGCAAAAATGGAGAAATGGGATCATATCAAGCTAAAAAGCTTCTGCACAGCAAAGGAAACAATCAATAAAGTGAAGACACAACCCACAGAATGGGAGAAAATATTTGCAAACTATCTATCTGACAAGGGATTAATAACCAGAATATATAAGGAATTTCAAACAACTCTACAGCATAAAAACAAATAACCAATTTAAACATCTGCCAAAGATCTGAACAGACATTTCTCAAAAGAAGGTATACAAATGGTCAACAGGTATATCAAAAACCTGCTTAACGTAAGTAACTATCAGAGAAATACAAATCAAAACCACAATGAAATGTCATCTCACACCAGTCAAAAGGCTTGTATCAAAAGGACAGGCAATAACAGTTGTGGCAAGGATGTGGAGAAAGAGGAACCCTCATACACAGTTGAAAATGTAAATTAGTACAGCCACTATGCAGGACAGTAGGAAGGTTCCTCAAAAAAGTAAAAATAGAACTACCATATGATTCAGTTGTCCCACTGCTGGGTATGTAGCCAAAAGAAAGACAATCAGTGTATTGAAGAGACATCTGTACTCCTATTGTTATTGCAGCACTATTTACAATAGCCAATCTGTGTCCATCAATGGATGGACATTTTTATTCCATTGTGTATATAGATCACATTTTTATTTATCCATTCATCCACTGATCAACGTCCATCAACGGATGAATGGATAAATTAAAAATGTGATCTATATACCAGGGGAATATTGTTCAGCCATAAAAAAGAATGAAATCCGGTCATTTGCAGCAACATGGATGGAACTGGAGGTGATTATGTTAAGTGAAATAAGCCAAGCACAAGAAGACAAATATCACATTTGTATGCAAGAGCTAAAACAAGTGATCTTGGCCAGGTACAGTGGCTCACACCTGTAATCTCAGCACTTTGGGAGGACCAGGTGGGCAGATCATGAGATCAGGAGATCGAGATCATCCTGGCTAACATGGTGAGACCCCATCTTTACTAAAATATAAATAAGTAGCCAGGCATGGTGGTGCGTGCCTGTAGTCCCAGCTACTCAGGAGGCTGAGGCAGGGGAATCACTTGAACCTGGGAGGCAGGGGTTGCAGTGAACCAAGATCATGCCACTGCACTCCAGCCTGGCGACAGAGCAAGACTCCATCTCAAAAAAAAAGTGAATCTCATGAAGATAGAGTGTAGATTGGTGATTACCAGAGGCCAGGAAGGCGCCAGGGAATGAAAGCAAAAAAAAAAAAAGAATATAAAGGTAGTTACGACTGCTGAGCTGTCCACTTAAAAATGGCAAAGATGGTAAATTTTACATGTGCATTTTACCTTAATAAAAAAGATAAATTTTTTTTAAAAAAAGAAAAGAAAATATATGATGCCATCAGAGCACCCACAGGCCATGACTAGAGCTCAAATATTTAATAATGCAGCCCCATTAGCTCCTGTAAACCAGCAAAGGCTAGCTCCTCATTAGTCACTTTTGTTCTGGCTGTTACTTTAGCTATAGAGACTCAATGCTCACTGAATTCATCCTCTAAAACCCAATTTCTGGAGTGCAGTTCTGATAATTATTGGCTTACTTAGTTAATAGTATTTATTTGGCTGTAATCTTATTTATTGAGCTGAACCAAATTCAACTAATATTAGAAACAAAACCTTCCAGGACTAACAATAGCCAGTGCAACATTATCTAAGAATTGTTATGCATATTAAATCATATCACAGTCAATACCTATCTGCAAACTTATTGATTCAATTTATACCAAATGTTTGTCCAAAAAAAGGTAATCATATTTTATTAAAAATTCCTAAACAGAAGCTGAAATCAATTTCTTTTTCTTTACCTTTCAAGATGAAATAATCTCATAGAAAACTTTGAGGAAAGTCCTATTCAAGGGGGGAACTTGCAGAGTTCATAACCCTTCTTCCCTGGAGTCTGTACTTCTGGCAACCTCAGTCACTTTGAGCAAAACTAGACCCCGAATGTAAGTGTAAAGGCCTATGAGTAACTCCGGAGTAGCCAAAATGAAAGTCATAACGTCTGAGCACTCAAATCCTTTTAGTTTTATCACAATAATTTTTAGTCATTTTATGTTTTTATTGATTTTCCAATTGTAACACATTTTAGGCAGAAAATTACTAAAAGAAGTTACAGTTAGAAGCAAGCATAATGATAGCAATAGAAATTGTAGCTAACAATCCAGTGAGTTAAGAGATAGAAAAACTATCAAAACTTTGACAACACAGCAAACACATGGCAATCAATGGTCAGTTACTATAAGCACCAAGGTAGCCTTTTTTGATGTATTTTTAATTGTTTTTTAAATTTTCATAATCTAATAGTTTTATTGCTGATATATAGAAATAAAATTTACTTTTATATACTGACTTTGTATCCAACAACCTAGCTAAATGTACTTAATTCTAAAATTTAGTTGTGGGGTCTCCTGGATTTCATATGTATCCAATCCTGTCACCTGTGATATAAAGATATACTATCAACTGTTGTATAGTTAACATATCAAGATATATGAAGATAGTAAAATGATTACTTTATCTTCCTTCACACTACCTGTACCATATTTTTCTTGTCTTAGTTTCCTAGTGGGGAACTAACATAAAAAAAAATAAATAGAAGTGATGATAAAGGGCATCTCCTTACCTCTTTGCTTACATCAGAGAAAACGTGTTTAATATTTCACCATTAAAAATGATGTTTGCCACAGATGTTTTATAGATACTCTTCATTAAATTAAGGAACCTCCCTTCCCTTTAGTTTGCTGAGAGGTTTTTTTAAATCATGGTGGGATATTATAGTTTCTTAAAAATACTATTACTTATAGTATTTTTAATAATTAATAGTATTCATTTGGCTGTAATCTTATTGAGCTTTTTTTCTTCTATTTAATGAAATGATTTTTCTCTTTTATTCTGTTATTTGTGCAGAATTACATAAATTGATATTTCAAATGCTAAGCCCACTTTGCATTCAAGGAAACCCACATCATGTTGTGATATACTATCTTTTATAGGCTGCTACATTCTACTTGCTAATAACTTAAGATTTTATTCATCTTTGTCTATGAGAAAGATCAGCCTGTAATTTTCCTTTACTATTATGTCTTTGTCAATTTTATATCAAGTATGAATGATGAGGTTCTAGAAGAAATTCAATTCTTAGCTGCTGAAAGTAACCACTTTGAAAAGTTGTTATAGTATCTTCTTACACTGGTCATATGCATAACCTATAATCTCACAGTTCTACTCCTAATGATATACCAAAGAGAAATAAATATAGACATGTACCAGAAGCCATGTTCAAATAAGGTCATGACAGCATTACTTGTAGAGCACAAAAGTGGGGGAAAAAAACATAATTACCCCTCAAAAGTAGAATACATAAATAAACTGTACTATGCTCAGTCAATGGAATATTCTATAACAGTAAAAAAGGAAGAAATTGCTGCTATGCATACCATCACGAATTAATCTCATGAACATGTTGATCAAAGGCAAAATAAAAATAAAAGTATATGCTGAAAAATGCCAGTTATATAAAGTTCAGAAATAATCAAAACAGATCTATAATGCTAGAAATTCAGGATGCTAGTTACCCTCAAGAGGGAATCAGTCACTGGTAGAGGGCATAATGGTGGGAGAGGGATTCTAAATTACTAGTAATATTCTAATTCTCAATCTGGGTGGCAATTTCACTTAGTGAAAATTTATAGAGCCATGTGCTTATATTTAATATGCCTTTATGTATGTTATTCTTTAATAAATATGTTTATAAAAGAGATCATTGGGTAAAAGTAATTAAAAATGTGATCATGCATTTTATCTTTATGATGATTATATTATAAAGTATAAAATTGGAAGTTGTGTTAGTTCAGGTCTTGCAAGAAGCATCTGACAAGAAATGATTACACATGCAAGGGCTGGGTGCGGTGGCTCATGCCTGTAATCCCAGCACTTAGCGAGGCTAAGGCGGTGGATCATCTAAGGTCAGGAGTTCCAGACCAGGCTTGACAACATGGTGAAACCTCGCCTTTGCTAAAAATATAAAAATTACCTGGGTGTGGTGGCAGGTGCCTGTAATCCCAGCTGCTAGGGAGGCTGAGGCAGGAGAATCACTTGAACCCAGGAGGCAGGGGTTGCAGTGAGCTGAGATCTCATCATTGCACTCCAGCCTGGGCAACAAAGAGTGAAACTCCATCTCAAAACCTAACACCATAAAAACCCTAGAAGATAACCTAGGCACTACCATTCAGGACATAGGCATGGGCAAGGACTTCATGACTAAAACACCAAAAGCAATGGCAACAAAAGCCAAAATAGACAAATGAGATCTAATTAAATGAAAGAGCTTCTGCACAGCAAAAGAAACTATCATTAGAGTGAACCAGCAACCAACAGAATGGGAAAAAATTTTTGCAATCTACTCATCTGACAAAGGCCTAATATCTAGAATCTACAAAGAGCTTAAACAAATTTACGAGAAAAACAAACAACCCCATTAAAAAGTGGGCAAAGGATAGGAACAGACACTTCTTAAAAGGAGACATTTATGCGGCCAACAAACATATGAAAAAAAGCTCATCATTGCTAGTCATTAGAGAAATGCAAATCAAAACCACATTGAGATACCATCTCACGCCAGTTAGAATGGCAATCATTAAAAAATCTGGAGACAAAAGATGCTGGAGAAGATGTAAAGAAATAAGAACACTTTTACACTGTTGGTGGGAGTGTAAATTAGTTCAACCATTGTGGAAGACAGTATGGTGATTTCTCAAGGATCTAGAAATAGAAATTCCATTTGACTCAGCAATCCCATTACTGGATATATACCCAAAGGATTATAAATCATTTGTTATAAAGACACATGCACATGTATGTTTGTTGTGGCACTGTTCACAATAGCAAAGACTTGGAACCAACCCAAATGACTATCAATGATAGATTAGATAAAAAAAATGTGGTACATATACACCGTGAAATACTATGCAGCCATAAAGAAGGATGAGTTAATATCCTTTGTAGCGACATGGATAAAGCTGGAAATCATCATTCCAAGCAAACTGACACAAGAACAGAAAACCAAATGCTGCATGTTCTTACCCATAAGTGGGTGTTGAACAATGAGAACACATGGACACAGGGAGGGGAGCATCACACATTGGGGTCCATTGGGGGGGTGAGGGGTCTAGGGGAGGGATAGCAAGGGGTGGGGGTTAGGGGAGGGATAGCATTAGGAGAAACACCTAACGTAGATGATGGGGTGATGGATGCAGCAAATCACCATAGCATGTACATACCTACATAACATACCTGCACATTCTGCACATGTACCCCAGAACAAGTATAATTTAAAAAAAAACGCAAGGATTTTTTCTGGGAAATGCCTGTGTGAAAGAAATTGAGGGGGCCAGTAAGGCTGAGGGAACCATTAGACCACCATGCAAGTCTGACTTAAGCAAAGGAGGAAAGGAGGGAGGGGTGGAAGCATCCCACATTACGGTGCAGTCTAAAGAAGTTTCAATGAGGCCACTGGGGAACCTCATGACTCCCAAGAATTAGCCTACTTTAGTATACCAACTATATCAGTCACTAGCAAATGCAGCAGAGGATTTCAAGCACAGCAGCCTGTCCCTTTCATCAATCATGCTGACTATGGTTCAAGGTCTGCAATGTGCTTTCTTATGGTGGCCAAGAGGTTTCAGCATGGTATTTTCTTTCTCCTGTTAAAATTGATTTTTATTTTTATTTTTTTAATTTTCATTTGCCTTTTTAATTTATCTATGACTTTAACACTTTTTGACGTACAGGTCTATGTGTTTTAAAAAATGCATATAGTCATATAGCTGCAAACACAATTAAGATATTTATCAATTTGCTCACCCTAAAAAGCTTTCTCATGATGAACATTTAAAATCAGCCTCTCACTCCATCTCCAGCCTCTGGCAAACACTAATCTCTTTTCTATTCCTATAATTTTCCCTTTTCTAAAATATAAATTAAATCACATATTATGTAGCCTGTTCAGTATTAATGCATTAGATATTCATTCATATTCCTATGTGCTTCAATAGTTCATTCCTTTTTATTGCTGAGTAGTCTTCCACTTTACAGATATATCACAACTTTTTTATTCATTCATCAGATAAAAACATTTGGGTTGTTTCCAATTTGGGGCAATTGGGAAAAAGCCACTACAAATATTTGCTTTATATATGTTCTTGTGTAGATAGACATTTTCCTTTCTCTTGAATAAATACATAAAGGTAGAATTGCTGGGTCATATTGTAAGTGTATGTTTAATGTTTAAAAAACTGTCAAACAGTTTTTGAAAGTGTCTGCATTATTTTTGATTCCTACCAGCAATGTGTGAGAGTTCTAGTTGTTACATATTCTTATTATCACTTGGTATTGTCAGGTTTCTATGTTTCTTGTTTTTTGTTTTAGCCAATCCAATAGGTGTCTAGTACTAACTCATTTCTTCTTTGGTAAAGTAACTGTCCACATATTTGTAAATATTATACATTTTAATCCATGAAAAAAATCAGTCTTCTAGCCCCAAAATTTCCGTTCAAACACTTCCTGAGTTTTAGGTGATTATTTTTATACGAGAAGAGATAAAAACATGTTTAAGGAAATTCCCTCATCTCTCCTGAAAATATAAATCTGAGCAGGAATACAAATTTTTCTTCTAGTGTAGTTTTGCAAAAATAAATATTTCAAGATATTTAGTCACCAAAACAGCACAGGCACTAAACAATCAGAGTGACACAAGATATAGACTAAATGTGTCCATAGGATATATTAGCTGGATATTTGCCCTGGCTGACAAAACATATCAAAATTCTCAAAAAATGGGCATGTTCTTTGAACTACAAATTCCATATTTAATAATGTATTAAAAAGAACTAATTAAGGAACATAGAGCCATATATACTTATATACATATACATACCAATACACACAAGTACATTTAGTGTTGTTTGTGATATAAGAATGCTGTTCCATTGGTCTATATCTCTGTTTTGGTACCAGTACCATGCTGTTTTGATTACTGTAGCTTTGCAATATAGTTTGAAATCAGATAGTGTGATGCCTCCGGCTTTGTTCTTTTTGCTTAGGATTGTCTTGGCTATGCAGGCTCTCTTTTGGTTCTATATAAAGTTTCAGGTGTTTTTTTCCATTTCTGTGAAGAAGGTCACTAGTAGCTTGATGGGGATACATTGAATCTATAAATTACTTTGGGCAGTATGGCCATTTCCACAATATTGATTCTTCCTAACCATGAGCATGGAATGTTTCTTCATCTGTGTGTGCCCTCTCTTACTTCCTTGAGCAGTGGTTTGTAGTTCTCCTTGAAGAGGTCCTTTACATCCTGTGTTAGCTGTATTCCTAGGTATTTTATTCTCTTTGTAGCCCTTGTGAATGGAAGTTTGCTCATGATTTGGCTCTCTGTTAGTCTGTTATTGGTGTATAGAAATTGTGAGGTTTGTTTCCGAGGATAAAACGAAGAAACTGAGGTCAGCACCAAAATAATCCAATCAAAGGGAATTTATTCAGGCTCCCGGGTGAGGTTCTGCGGTCCGGACAGGAGGGGCCAGAGAAGTCGCACAGACTCCTCTCAGACAGGGGGTTTTATAGGGAGTGAGACAGCTCGATTGGTTGTGGGAGAGCAGGACTGCTATTGGGTAAGTTACAAGCCTTGACCTAGGATTTGGCTTGTTAAAACTCGGCTGCTATTGGTTGTTAAGGCTTAGCTGCTATTGGTTGTTAGGAAGCTATGGTTGCAGCACTTTGTTTGCATACTGGGCTTTTTAAGAGAAGACCAGGCTGTGCAAGCATGCCTGAGCATGTCTGAGCTTGCTCGGGGCTTGTAAAAGGGAAAAAAGGAGCCGGCAGGGGGTGGGTGGGGGGGTGCATCCGAGCTCCCAGCAAGGCAACCGGCCTTACAGACATGAACTCATCCTTGTTTATGGCTGCATAGTATTCCATGGTGTATATGTGCCACATTTTCTTTATTCAGTCTATCATTGATGAGCATTTGGGTTGGTTCCAAGTCTTTGCTATGGTGAACAGTGCCACAATAAACTTGTTTCTTTTTTTCTTTCTTTCTTAACTTGTTTCTTTTTTCTTTCTTTCTTTCTTTTTTTTTTTTTTTTGAGATGGACTCTTTCTCTGTCACCCAGGCTGGAGTGCAATGGCATGATCTTGGCCCACTGCAGCCTCCTCCTCCTGGGCTCAAGCAATTCTCCTGCCTCAGCCTCCTGAGTAGCTGGGATTACAGGCACCTGTCACCATGCTCAGCTAATTTTCACATTTTTAGTAGAGACGGGTTTCACCATGCTGGCCAGGCTGGTCTCAAACTCCTGGCCTCAAGTTATCCACCTGTCCTTGCCTCCTAAAGTACTGGCATTACAGGCATGAACCACTGTGCCCAGCTCGCTTTCTGTTTCTAAGTGGTTAATAATACTATTTTATAAATATGCAATGTTTTTTGTTTCAAATTCTAGTACAGCAGTTCCGAAATTTTGCTGCACAGAGAAATTTTCTGGGAAACTTTTCATTCCAATGCCGGTACTGCATCCCATTCCAGTCAAATCACGATGTTGGGAGTGGGAGCCTGCATTTGTATTTTTCCAAGATCCCTAGTAATTCCAATGTGCTGCAAAGTCTGGGTACCACTGGTTTGGAAGCATTTTACTTTCCAGACAAATTTTTTTTTCCATACCAATGGGTCTTTTATTGCATCATTTAAACATCACAAGTAGGTCTTAGGAATCATCCAGCATCTTATTTCTGTAGCTGGACAACTCTTGGATCTTATTCACAAGTCTACTGAACAGTTCCTTTTTCAGAGACATAGATGCCATCCCAAAATTTCCTGATATCCTTGTTTTTAACTGTCGTGGCTTGCTGAATCAAAGCCGCTGAGTTTGAAACAAGCTCCATGTCATTTCCTTCAAGGATTAATTAGTCTTTCTGGGCTTGAGATACTGAACAAGAAACACCTGGCCTCCTCCGAACCCTGCTGATGTATTTTTTACCCAAGAAATTTCAGATTTCAACGAGAGACCCATTCTCCTGGATAACGATGCTGATGGGGAAGTGGGCTTATGCAGACCTCATCTTGTGAGGGAAGCCCAGTGTAACACCCTTGATCATGTTCTGTACATGACGACAAATAGTCCCAACGGTAGCCAGTTCCTTTCTGTTACCCCACCATTTGTCACCACGAAGCCTCCTTTTTTTTTTTTCTAAGAAGACTCAGTTCTACATTGATGTGACTGAAGTCTCCCCACAGGGCTCCTCTGGGGCCCTTCAGAGTAATGTTGACATTTTCTGGAATGTTGGCAGTCTGATTGTTAAGAATGATGTTCATTCTCGCAGTAGACACGGCAATTTCCAGACGTTTTTAAAACAACTGTGGGCCAGGTGTTATGGCTACATCCCAGCACTTTGGGAGGCAGAGGTGGGAGGATAGCTTAGGCCCAGGAGTTTGAAATCAGAGTGGGCAAAATAGCAAGATCTCTTTCTCTACTTAAAAAAAATAAAAAAGAATTACCCAGGTATGGTGGTGAGCTATGATTGTGCCACTCCAGCCTGAGTGACAGAATGAGGCCCTGTTTCAAAAACATAAAACAAAACAAAACGAAACAAAACTGTGTCTCTCTGGGACAGGGGTTCATTCTTATCCTCATTTTGTAAGTGATAACTGAAGTCCTAAGAAGTTAAGGAAGGTGATCAAGGTTGAAAGATTGTTTCCTGTTCCAGGTAATTGAATTACAAACTCGGTCTATCAGACTAGATTCTGAAAGTGGTGGGATGAGAGATTGAGTGGGGGAGTGGGGAGCCGGCCCTGAAAGCCTAGTGGTCTGAACATGGCTTTGGGTCTGTAGGAGAAACAAGAAAGCCGCTTCAGCACTCTGCCTCCTGCCCCTCCCGTCAATGCTGTTTCTGTCTGTAGACTGCTGGTTTGCATTTCATTTACAGGGACACAAAATGGAACCTTTGTGCTGGAATTGAAGGAAATTATAAAAGCCCACAGCTTCTCTTCAGACTTAATGTCAACTATTTGTCTCCTGTTATTTTCAAACAAACAAGTCCTCCGTGTGAGTTTTGAGGCAATCTCAAACACTATCTCCCTTGGTTCTTTTTATAGTTTCCTAGTCCCTGCTTCAGCAGGCATGAGAAAAACCCACCATTCGTAGAATTGTCCTATCAGCCACACGGTGCGGCTGGAGGGGTCAGATGAGTCCTGGCCAGAGACTCTGAGCAGAACGGTGGGTTACACAGATGCACACAAGGGTGCAAACAAATGACGGATGAGACTGGGCTTTCCTGAGGCTTCAGGGTTCATCAACTAGAAACTTAGAAGCAAGGATGAAAGAGGAATGACTCCCGAATCCCCCAAATATATTGCCAGATGAAACATATTTCCACCATCTGACATCCTATTTTACAGATTAGGAGATGAAGACATTTATTTATTTATATTATTATACTTTAAGTTTTGAGCTACATGTGCAGAACGTGCAGGTTTGTTACATAGGTATACACGTGCCATGGTGGTTTGCTGCACCCATCAGCCCGTCATCCACATTAGGTATCTCTCCTAATGCTGTCCCTCACCTAGCCCCCCACCCCGACAGGCCCCAGTTTGTGATGTTCCCTTCCCTGTGTCCATGTGTTCTCATTGTTCAGCTCCCACTTATGAGTGAGAACATGTGGTGTTTGGTTTTCTGTTCCTGTGTCAGTTTGCTGGGAATGATGGTTTCCAGCTTCATTCATGTCCCTGCAAAGGACATGAACTCATCCTTTTTTATGGCTGCATAGTATTCCATGGTGTATATGTGCCACATTTTCTTTATCCAGTCTATTATTGATGGGCATTTGGGGTGTTTCCTAGTCTTTGCTATTTGCTAATCTGTGTCTTTTAATTTGAGCACTTGGCCCATTTACATTTAAGGTTAAACTATGTGTGAATTTGATCCTGTCATTATAAGTCTCACTGATTATTTTGCTCATGAGCTGATGCAGTTTCTTCATAGCATCGATGGTCTTTACAATTTGGTATGTTTTTTCAGTGGCTGGTACCAGTTTTTCTTTTCCATATTTAGTGCTTCTTTCAGGAGTTCTTGTAAGACAGGCCTGATGGTGATAAAATTTCTCAGCATTTGCTCATCTGTAAAGGATTTTATTTCTCCTTTGCTTATGAAGCTTAGTTTGGCTGGGTATGAAATTCTGGTTTGAAAATTATTTTCTTTAAGAATGTTGAATATTGACCCCACTCTCTTCTGGCTTGTAGGGTTTCTGCAGAGACCAGCTGTTAGTCTGATGAGCTTCCCTTTGTGGGTAACCCGACCTTGAGATGAAGAAATGTCTAACAGTGCTAAAATATGGAAGACAAGAAAATAATTCTCTTTTCTCTAGAGGTAGACAGGCCCAGGTTGGGTGGCCACTTGCATACCATGCTCTATGGGAACTGGGAATGGGTGACTTTAAATTCTGAGGCCTATGGTAGGTCTTAGAAGGAGAACTAAGATGCTTTACCTTACAATTTAAAAAAAAAATTATGACCTGAAACTCTAGGTTAAATGACTATTTGAGCATTATTTCTTCCCTAGCCTCAGAATAATGACATTGTGAATTCTTCTGGAATTGCACTGGTGTGGAAGATTACCACTGATACCCACAGCAGGGACTTCATAAGATCTGGCTCTAAATAGGTTGGACAAAAAGAAAGCCTTTTTTTTTTTTTTGGAGTATGAATGAATCTCCAGGTTGCCATCCTTTGCTATATGTGTTATAACAAAATCCTAAAATATGTGAATAATTTACTTTATAAAAACAGTGGAATTTAAAGTTGCCCCTATCAATGACACACTCACTTGTGTTCCACAATAGTTCCTTGATTAGGGAAAAAGAGGGATGACAAACCTGGGAACTGCTTATCTCGGAGGAGTGTTCCATGAAGAAAAGAGTCAGCCTTCACATATGTGGCAGCTGATAAAAAGGCTGAGCACCCACTACTCAGTCTAAACCAGGGCTCCTCAGAGTGTGAACCGCAGACCAGCAACATTAGCATCATTTAGGAGTTACTTAGAGATGGAAATTCTCAGGTCCTCAAAAAAGACCTACTGAAACAGAATCTCTAAGGTGGGACCTGGGTATCTAAGGTCTTTGGGTGATTCTAGTACTTGCTAAAATTTGAGAAGCACAGCCTTAGACCCATGGTTCTCAAAGTGTGGTCTCCAGATCAAAAGCACCAGCATCATCTGGGAGCTGTTCAAAAGCACTGGAGACTCCTTTTCAACGGGCATTTGCAGGTGATAGTGGAAATGCTTCATGGCACTTTTTAGCGCTTAAAGGCCACAGAGACGGCAAAATTAAACATAGAAAGATAATGAACTCTTAGATATGTGCGTGTGTCTTAGAGCTGGAAAGGAACTGAAAAGGTCTCCTGGACCTATTTCTTGTCTCTAGGTAGTTAATAATGTAATCTTACAAATCCCCAGTATTTTATTTTTTTTTTCCACATTTTGGTTTAAAACAGTGGTTGCTAAATCAGCAACTCTGGAGGTGGGCCCAGCAATCAGTGCTTTAATAAGCTATCCAGGTGGATGCAGCCTCAAGTTTGAGAATCGCTACAGCATGGTTTCCATCAGAATTCCTCCCGGCATGGTTGCATAGAGCATTAGGACTTCCATGTTTTGGCCTGGGCTTGAGGCCCTGGTAGCTGACTCTTGGCAGCCGCCCATCTCTGCTACATTCTCTCCCTGATTCCAGGCTGAGAGGTGCAGGTTGGATGTTGCGCTTGTAGTAATATGACCACACTTGGACTCTGGTAGAGATAGCAAGGTTTTGAAATGAGGACTTCTTTTTCTTCACTTCCCCACTGTGGACCCGCCTCCACACAGCCCCCAGCCTGCCCAGTACTCTTTAAAGTGCTTTAAAGCTAGGAGACTGGAAAGCAGGACACCCAGAGACTGTCATGACAGTCCATTGCTCTTGAGCAAGGGCATGCCTGCAAGCCTTGGCGGGGTTCACATGGCTTGTCTCCAGCTCCACAGAAAACATGTCCTCTTCTCAGGAGGTGATGAAGTCATTTTAGCTTCATGCAGAGACCATAGGACTTGGACCCCCCCAGGGTGGCTACTGATTGCTTTCCTCTCAGGCCAGTTTGACGAGGCTCTGGCTAACAAGTATATTTTCCCATAGGAATCTGGACCTATATTAAGAAATCAGTAAATATTAAAAAGAAGATGGATGCAAGAAGGATGAAGAAAGAAGAAGGTAGGATTGGGAGCGTTACCAGTGGAAGCTCCTGCACTGGGGCTGGCTAGGGTTGGAGGATTTGCAGTGAGAAGAGGCCACTGGACAGCCACTCTTGTTATGCTGGCCGAGAACACAGCATGTTCAGGAGATGGAAGGGGGTTGCTGCTCATTTTGCTCCAGGCATTTGAGTTTGAACTCTGCCAGATTCATGCAAATGCCCCATCCCACAAGATCGTTACATTTGTCTGGAGGAGGCAAGGGTGAATAGTCTGTGCTTAGAGGCCTTGCTGGGAATTTTCTAGTGAGACGTAATATCACACATGACTTTTGCAGGGAGATGGAATCCTTCTAAGGCACGTTCTTTACTGATAGATCTGTCCTCAGACAAGCTCCAGCTCCTGGACACCCACGAGGCAGCCTGGGAGTAACTATACGACCTACATCTTCATTTGATTATCCCTATTTACAGCATTTTTTTTTTTTTTACTGCATTCAGTTTGAAGATGGCAAGATGACTCTTTTAACTCCCCTCCCTGCAAAACTCCAATTGAAATGACCAAAGAAATGTAGAATTAGGGAAAGAATGCATCACATAAGAACACAGGGGAAGGTAGCAGCTACAGGAGAGAAATTGAGTTATTTCTGCTAGATAGAGTGATGTTGCAAGTGAAAGATGGGAAGGACCAACACGCCCATGATTTTGCATCTAAAGGAACAGGCTGCTTAATAAACTAGTGGGTTGAATTTCTAGCAACACCCACCCCTTTTGGCAAACACCCCAAACTTCTGGCCAGCAACCATAGTGAAAAGCTTTGGTTTTTTTTTGAGCCTTGTTAAGCTTGAATTCAAACCCACTACTTGTTGGATGTGCAAGCTAGTCAGCCTCAGTTTCATCCTCTATTAAACGGGGAGAATACCTACCTTATAAGGTGTAACTAGGATTAAATGAAATAGTTTAGGTTAGGAAACATAGCCAAAAGTTTTAGCTACTTTTACTGATTACTACATGTCACATACTGTGCCAAAAGCACATAAGTTATCTTTAATCCACAAGAAAGCTCTGTGAACTTAGTCTTATTCTAATCACCATTTTACAGATGAGGCACTTGAAGTTTAGCAAGGTTAAGAAACTTGCTCATGGTTCACAGCTATAAAGAGGGTAGCGT
This sequence comes from Cheracebus regulus, assembly GCA_963574635.1. Taxonomy (NCBI): domain Eukaryota; kingdom Metazoa; phylum Chordata; class Mammalia; order Primates; family Pitheciidae; genus Cheracebus; species Cheracebus regulus. The sequence continues at coordinate 28,234 of CAUYQU010075534.1, read as the reverse complement.
AGGAATTTGGAGCAGCCAAGTGCAGAACCCATGCTGTCAAGCACTAAGCTGTACTGTTCCAAGCTCTTTTACTTTCTTTAGTCCTCAGACTAACCATTTTTATTGATGAAAAAAAATAGAAGTTCAGGGGTAAAACAATTTGAGGTTATGCAAATATTTAAAATCAATCAAGTCTGACTCTGTCTCTCCGTTCTTACCATTCTGTTGTTGTTTAATTGATATACTTTCTAGGATGTCATTCTGTTCCCCTACATTGAATTGGATTTTATTCCCATTGAATACAAGGGGTGCAAAATAGGGAGGACCTCACAATCTGGTTCCAATGCCTTCCCATTTTTTGAAGAATTGAGCTATTGCATGTGACTGCCTCTAAATGGCCTGCATTTCTCTTTGCTGTTAGGACTCACAGAAAACACTGGACTTTTCCTGAAGCTCCTTGAAAAGCACGACCCCTGGCCAGCCTCTGTTACCTATACCTCTCAGACAGTGAAAAGACTCATTGAGAAAAGCAAAAATAGAGAACTAGAATGCATGCGTGTCCTCGAGGAAAGCTCCTGGGCCTCGAGGAAGAATAATCTTTCCAGCGTCATTCAACTGAAAAGGAGAAAGTTGTCCAAGTCTTCTGGCGAAGTTGTGTTCAGGGACACGCTGTCAGAATCCACGTTATCAATGTGGGGCGCTTATTCAGTATCGACCATGGCTCCTACCATGATCCCAGAACCCACACACTTACATACGGATTCCAGAGACGGCCCCACTGAAAACTATAACAAGATCATCTTTGCCCGAAAGCCTGTGATGAGGATGCTCCCTACAGTTCGCTACTGACCAACAAGGAGAAACACACAAATGTTTTTAGCCAGGGGTCCCTGCAGCCATCCCCCAAGAATGTACAGCAATTAAGCTCTATCTGCCATGCATTTCACGGTGTCCTTTAAATCTGGACTTGCTCTTGCTCATGCAGAGCTTGGCTGAGAGAAACCAGATCAGAATGTGGGCTGTAGGTGGGTGGGCATGTGCTTTCCCACACTGCTGTCTGGAGGGATGGGCAGTGCTTGGCTCTAGTCTCTGCCACGGATGCTCAGCACCAAAATATGGGTGATTTGTCTGGGTCCAGGCAGGAGACAGAAATCATACCAGCTATTTTATTTGAGATAACTTAATATAAATAATGATTAACCAGGTGACAGAAAAGGGCAGGAAGGGAATACAAAGGTATCCACGGAGGTAGCACCACAGGGAGCACTTGAGGATCCATCACACTTGAGGATCGGGAACGAGGGGAAGATGCCAGACTCATCGAAAGGTAGTTGCTTGGAGAAAGGATACGGGAATGAATCTCAGACTTCTGAGGTGGGGGAGTGGGGATGCCATACAACTCAAGCTGGTGTCTCTCAGTTCTGAGGAGAGTTGCTGTGGGGATGGTGCCCCCGCCTCTGAATAGGGGAGCTGTTTTGTTGGTGTCTCTGAGGGGACCACCATGAGGCTGCTTTTGTGAGTGTTGGAAAAACCAAAAACTGCATTGAAATCTTTCTGGAAGGAGTTGCCACTGCCCTGGTGAAGAAAAAGCGCTCCTAGGGTTAGCAACCTTCCTGGCATGGACAGGAAGCCGATAGAAAGTGAACAGGAAGCAAACAAGAAGTGAATAAGGAGCCACTTCCTACTTCCTCCTTTAGCCTTGCAGATTTCTGCTAGCACCCCCTGTGGGCAGAGCCTATCAGGGCACAAAGCTGGAATGTGGTTTGTAGAATTCCAGCCTCAGCATCCCCAAGCATAGGATGGATTTTGAAGCCAAGAGAAAATTAGCTCTCAGCTGAGTTCTGAGTGATCCCATTCCTGAAGCTGCTTGAAAAACACGACCCCTGGCCAGCCTTTGTTACCTATACCTCTCAGACAGACCCAGGAAACCAGCTGGGTCAGCCTGTCATAACTGGATCCCTCTTGCATATAAAGACAAAGATTGTCTGCCTGGAGATGGAGAAAAGTTCAGCATAGCTTGCTTTGGGGCCAACTCAGAGCATGGGTGAACCAATCCTAGCTGTCCTCTGACAAATAACAGCTGGAGTCCTACCAGGAGCTTTCCCCCCAGGCACTCGGCTCCACAAGGCAAACCTTACAGAAGTGCAGGGGAAAAGAGTTCTCCATTTCTCAGCAGGGGACACCCTGGTCCCCACTGCTGCTTTGACCTCCAAGGGAAAAACCTCTCAATACCAGGTCCAGGAGCAGCTTTGTTCATGAGAAACCAAGAGACATCCCTGGCACTCCCAGAAATAGACATGGAGCCCTTACTAAGGCCTGAAGTCCATCATGAGCAGCCAGGGCATGGAGTGGAATGCAGGTTATTCCTAATGTAACCTCATCTGTCTGTCTAAGCTCGAGAGGCCTGGGGTATCTCAGATTATGCTAAACATATTTAACTTACATCTTTCAGAGGGACCTGGCTTTCTCTGATGTTCCGCAGCCCACAGCCTCTTTTTATTTATCTCCTCTCCATATGGAATTTTCTGCTTGGCAGGAGAGCTGTTTCAATTAGCCTCCCTGACGTAGTAGGTTCATGAAACATCAGAGTATGTATTTTGTTAGTCTGTCTGTGTTGCTCTGTAACTAAGGCCCCATCTGACACATATTTAGCAGCTGTTTCGAGCAGATTCTTTGGCTCCCTGTACAGAGTATGGCATTTACCCATTTGCAGATTCCACGGTTGGTGTTTAAACAGTTGAAGTTTAACCTCGGCAACATGACAGAGCCTGCTGGTCATTTTCATGTTGGCAGGGGCTATTGGGACATCAAATAGTTCCACATTCTGCAGCCTCTCTAGATGTGGCCTGGGAGCATATCTTAAAGGAGATTAGTCTATGTGACAGATAAGAGGCTGCAGGAGGCTGGGCGTGGTGGCCCACACCTGTAATCCCAGCACTTTGGGAGGCCGAGGTAGGTGGATCACCTGAGGTCAGGAGTTTGAGACCAGCCTGGCCAACATGATGAAATTCCATCTCTACTAAAATACAAAAAAAATTAGCCAAGTGTGGTGGTGGGTGCCTGTAATCCCAGCTACTTGGCAGGCTGAGGCAGGAGAATAACGAATCTGGGAGGTGGAGGTTGCAGCAAACCAAGATAGCACCGTTATACTCTAGAGCCTGGGCAACAAGACTGAAACTCCATCTCAAAAAAAAAAAAAAAAAAAAAGAGACTACAAAGAAACTTTCAAAGAGGTAACTGCATAAACAAAGGCACAGTGCAGATGTGGGCAAGCCAGATATCTAGGGGTGGCCCAGGAGCCCTCTAACCTAAACAGAGAGGAGTTGTCGACTTTATCGACAGCAAGTCTAAGAGCCGCTTTGGAATGAGACCAGTACAGTGTGACTAGTCCCTTAGTCTTTTTTTGTAATTGAACAGGGAGAACAAGACGGGTACCCTGAGGAAGGGATTTTGATCCTTGGGTCTTAAAGGGGGTCCTCAGAGGCAGTGGAGGAGTCTCATGGAGCAGCGCCGCTCTCCTGCTGGAATCCCAACCAGGGACTGACAATGTGTCCGGGAAGAGGAGAATCTAGGAGGAGGAATCTAGCGAGGAATGCCGCCTCGCTCCATGTGGACAGCGATTGTGAAAAGATTGTTTAAGTGCTTTGCGAGTTGGGTCCAAGCAAATGTACACATCTGGCCGATGTGGTTCTTTTCAGCCTCGATTGAGTCACTTGGAGGCTTTTTGGAATCCCCACGCTTTTAGAACAAATGGCACATTTTCAGAGACCACACATTATCAGTGCCAGATAAGAGTAGACAGATTGAGAAACCAGGGGAGATAGAGCCGGGTAGGGGAATAAACAGGGACTTGAGATTTACTGTGATCTGATGTTGTCAGAGCCTGGGCTGAAGCTAAGGGCTGGGCTTACGTTTGTCAAATAATCAGGAAAACCTCCGCCTTCCTCTTTCACTACACATCCCCTTCCCCCTGTCTCTCACCAGGGACCCAAGGCTTCAGCCAGATACTGTGGTGCTTGGAAATCCCACAACAGTGCCCCAGATCTGTAGGGCATATCTAATCTGAGCCTGTCCCCAGCACTGAGCATGTATGTGGGAACATGGGAGCGTGCTGGGCAAGGCCAGATGGGGATGAAGGAATATTTCATGTGAGGTGGGGCTTGAAGCCACCCCCATATTCTCTGCCTTGAACCTGACAATGATCTCATTTCTTTATGGGGCAGGGCAGAATATACAGGTACCCACTCTTGGTAGCACACTATGCAGGGCAGCAGATGGCATGGAAAGGACCTTGGAATTGGTGTTGAGACCCTGTCTTGTCTCCCAGGCCCTATATTCCAGGACCAATGGAAAGTCCAACCCCATCTATGGCCTTTCTAGGAAGCTTCTATTGCCGGGGCCCAGCAAAGCCCATGGTATCAATTCACTTCCTCTCTGGATTCTATTATTTTTTGTAGACAAAGGGATGTGAGAAGCCACAGGATTTCAGGCAAGTTAAAAACCTGACCCTTGGGGTTGTTTCTGTGTGTCTGCCAACGGGGAGGAGCTTTATGGATAGCAGAGTCAGTCCTGGAAGTACTAACTTCTGGAAGGAAGAAAGATGGCCCTCAGTGTGCCAAGCTCTCTGCTCACATTTTTGCATTTTGGAGCTGATGTAAGCTCCCATAGACCTAGGCCCATGCTCCCTAGTTGACTAGATAATTGTGGAAGGAGGAGAGCCCCTTTGAGATTGGAACCTGTGCCTGTCAACTCCAAGTGCAGGCTGCTTCCCCTAAATTCAGATCTCTTTATTGGTGTTATCCATGACAACCCCGCTGGTGTCCTCAAGTAGGGCAGATGTGCTTGTGCGGTGGCTGCCGACCCAGGTTCAGCCATGGCTCCTCTATTGTGAAGCAGCTCCATTGGAAACCCCTCTTCATGGGGCCGATTTGCTGTGTGTCCCTGGACCAGCAGCAGTAGGATGGCAAGGCTGAAGGTCCCATGAAACCTGGGAGAGGTCAGCTGTGTTCACTGTCATATTTCCAGAGCTCTGCAATGGCCTGGCACATAGTTGGTGCTCACGTGTTTATTGAGCAAGTGATTTGTAAGAAAAAGTCTTAGCACCTAATCTAAAATGCACTGGGAAGAGTTGGTTTCTTTCATCATGTCCAAAGGCTGGAAAAACCACTTGGCTCTTGTAAAGTTTGGAGGAATGAGTAGGCAGCTCTGCTATGAAGGTTCCGTCTAGTCCTGAGAGTATGATGTGAGTGAGCTCTTCAGTAGGTTCTGTTCACGTACCTGTCCTTGTGGGATATTGGCGAGAGAGAAGGAGGAGGAGGGACAAATTCAAAAAACTTACCTTGATTCTGTTCTTTTAAATGACCAATTCCATACCTGATGGAATTCCAAGTAGATTTCTTTGTCTTTAGCCTTCATCAGAAGGGACGTAATTTCCCAGACCTAACTTGTTCCTTGTTCCTGTGCATGCAGCATGCCAACGGGCACCCAACAAATATGCACTGGGTGCTGCCTGTGCCAGGCTTGGTGCCAGGGGCCCAGCCGTGGACACGGGAGATGCAATCAGGCTTATGTTCCGGTAGTGGAGCCTTGGACAAGCGCATTATCGCGTTGCAGTGGTGGTGCGAGTTATGAAGTGCAAGGCTCTGTCAGTGTATTTGCTTTAGGCTCATGACGTGTTCTCTCAGTCTCATGAAAGAGGGATTATGGAAAGAGGCAGGATTAGTATCAGGACAGCTGCTCATAAAAAGGAGTGAGATCATGGCGAATTTTTGGCCAAGTTGAATGTGAGTGGCTGGGTAAGTTTGTAAAACTTTGCAAAGCTGCCTTCAGTTTATATTCAGCCCCTATGTCCATGTTTGCTTCTGTAGTGCCATGAAGCGTTCCCTGGTTGGGACAGGCTTTAGGTTAGGGTGTCTCTCTCTGTAGCCCTCTATAGTGACAACACAGAGGAAGTGTCAAACATGCACGCTGTTCATTCCAGGACTCGCATTTCCTGACTGCCTCTCTATCCTAGAGCGCTGAGCTTGGCAGCTACAAAGGAGACCTCAAGGCCCCATCAATGTCCTCTCCAGACCTGGGATAGGTGCCAGGTCAAAGCCGTCAGCATCTGGCTCCTGGCCTGCTGGGCCCGACCTCACATTCCTAGTTCTCCAGAGCAAGAGGGCCAGCTCTGCCTCGCATTTCTTGACAGTCTTTGCTCCCGACTTGCTTTGCCAGGTTTCCCGGGGGCCTCTCTGTAGACAGAGGCGTGGGGTGCATTTCAACCGTGACCTTGCCCTTGGTCTATCTCCTTCCAGCCTCTTTGGTGATAGGCAGAGTACTCCTCGCTCTGTCTTTTACTCTTTCTTTTTACTTATTTCTTTTTTTTTTTTTTGAGACAGTTTTGCTTTTTGTTGCCCAGGCTGGCGTGCAGTGGTTCCATCTCAGCTCACTGCAACCTCCGCCTCCTGAGTTTACGCGATTCTCCTGTCTCAGCCTCCTGAGTAGCTGGAATTACAGGCACCCGCCCCCACGCCTGGCTACTATTTGTATTTTTAGTAGAGACAGGGTTTTACCATGTTGGCAAGGCTGGTCTTGAACTCTTGACCTCAGGTGATCCACCCACCTCGGCCTCCCAAAGTGCTGGAATTACAGGCATGAGCCACCGCGCCCGACCTGTCTTTTACTCTTTTACCCTTCTTTTCTTCCTTTCCTCTTTTCAACTCCCTTTCTTCCTGTTGCCTCCCTCCCTCCTTTCCCTTATTCTTTACCTATGGAGCTTCATTGATTATTTTTTAAATTGCAAAATTAAACGATGCTGTTTGTTGCAAGTAACTCAGGTTTTCTTGACATATATGTGACAAGTGACCTTGACTGTGTCACGCTTTATGGGGAGGAGATGCCCTTTAATGCTCAGATACTGGGAGTAGGAGCTCCAGCCTGAGGACAAAGGGGAGTTCCCACATACTTTCTGGGAAGCTCTGAGAAATGCTTGTGTATTCCACAAAACCACTGTAATGGCCACCGGTTCCCCCCTGCCCTCCGGCCACCCATCTCCTTCCTGAGGCAGCTGCTCAGGATCCCAGGCCGCTGCTGTTCTGCCCCTCCCCACTGTAGCTACTGGGTGCCCCTGCAGCTTCCAAAAGCACAGCTCTGCCAGGTTCGCCACCGCTAACATGTCTGCTGTGATGGATTGGGGGTAGCAGAAGCTAAACAGAGTAAATTACAATTGCTGCCAGAAGTGGCTGCTCCGGGGGAGGGGGTCCTAAATCACAACCTCAATGTGATTTCTGTTCCCCAGTGAGGGCTCACCCTTCAACATGGATCTCAGTGTATCTGCATAACTCAGAATCCAGGTCCAATTCTCCCTTAACCCTGGAGGTATTGGGGCCTCCCGCAGCTGACTTTCCTCTGTCCACAGCCTCCCTCTTTTCTTGATCACAGACAAAACTACCACTGAGAACAACAGCAGCCTCATCCATGAGATGTAGTTTAGTTTTCCTGCCGTGGAAAGGACAGCCACAGCATCCAACAGTACATTCTCTGCTGCATGCCTTGGTCAGTCAGGATACACAGTGCATTTGGAACTTCAGAATGATTTAGCAGAGCAGGGGGCTTTTGTCTGGTCCTCTTTAGAGTCCTACTGCAAGAGCATGAGGAAGTTAAGCCTAATGATCACATGTAGCTTTCAAACAGAACACACAGCACCTCCACCATCACCATCATCACCCTGACCACCTTCATTTTCACCTGCAACCTCATCACTACCGCCATGACCATCACCACTATACCACTACCGCCACCATCACCACCATCATCACCTCCACCTCTACCTTTAACTCACCATCACCATGACGACCGCCATTACCACCAGAACCACTGAACAAAATAATGAAAATGCTGCTTTAGGTCGGGCACGGTGGCTCACACCTGTAATTCCAGCACTTTGGGAGGTGGAGACGAGCAGATCACTTGAAGTCAGGAGTTCGAGACCAGCCTGGCCATCATGGTGAAACCCTGTCTCTACTAAAATTACGAAAATTAGCTGGGTGTGGTGGTGGGCACCTGTAATCCCAGCTATTGGGCAGGAGAATCACTTGAACCCCGGGAGGCGGAGGTTGCAGAGAGCAGAGATTGTGCCATTGCACTCCAGTCTAGGAGACAGAGCGAGACTACATCTCAAAATAAATAAATAAAAAAGAAAGTGCAGCCTTTATTTCTTTATTTATTTAAAAGTCTTTCTCTAGCAATTGCCCATTCTCAATAGAAGTCCTGTTTCCTATCACCTAATAGAATGTTTTACATCTGCATCAGAGGCAACTGCCTTGGGTTACTTCACCAACTCTGGACACCCCCAAAAAATAATTCTGCACGAATAAGCTCCAAAGTGAGCCCTCTCAGAAGAAAAGCAGGATTTGACCAAGAGATGAATGCTGACTTTCTAGAATGCAGAAATCATCAGAGTTCTTAACCTGGCTCCCACAGGCTTTCAAGATATCCACAAATAGAATTCAGGAGTCCATTCGCTTGGAGGGGAAAAAAATTATAGCTTTGTTTTTATTAAACCTGGAGATGAGCATTCCCTTCAGTGAAGTTTTAGAAATCACAGATACTTTCGCATGACATGACAGTTGCAGATATCTTGAAATATTGTGTCTGCTCATTGCTTCTTTGAAAGTAAGGTTGTCATTGGACTTGTTGCGACATCTTTAAGGTCGTCATTGGACTTGCTGCGACATCTTGTTATTTAATGCATTGATAAAGAAAACCCAAAGTATACTTAGCAAACATCTGTTTTAAAAAACACTTTATTTAGTTTCAACAAAATTGGTTTCTGTTTTTATTCTTATGTATTTTATTTAAAAAAATTAAGAACCCCTGACATAAGGTCAGTTCCTCTGACTTCAACACCTTTCAAATCTTGCTTCTGTTTTGCATCTAAAGTAAATGGTGGGAACTTCTCTCCCTCGACAGCTACCCCAAGGGGTAACCGCTGTTCACAGCTTGGCATATATTTCTTCAAACTCTTCTTTATTACAAATATATGTATGTATTTAATGTAGGTATACACATACTACACAGTTATTTTTAATGAGATCACTCTACATATTCTGCAGCTTGCTTTGTTTCTACTTAACATTTCTCCCTGTTAATGTAAGATCGCCTCCATTTTTTGGATTGCAGTGAAATGCCAGAGCTCGTGTATCCATTCCTCCTCCTGAAAGGTATTCAGGTTGGTTCCACCTTTTTTCTACTACAACCATTACCGCAATGAGCTTCTTGAGGCAGCTCTTCTCTTTTTCCCATGCTGCTTCCTTGAGTGTCTCAGTGGCTTTCTGGGGCCCATTCCTGAGGAAATTGAAGCAGTGGGGTGTATGGGTACCTCCTATTTGAGCTTCTTTCCTGTAGATTCTTTAGAAACCTATGAGCATGGTGGTGGGAGAGTCCTGGTTTCTAGAATGCACAAACAGGATGATCAGAGATCCTGGTGCTTGAGTGATCTTAAAATATAAAACATGTTTCAAATTATGAAGTAAAGCAGGAGTAATGACTGCCTCACTTTTTTTTTTTTTTTCACATCCTCCAGGTCTCTGCATGTCTTATTACAGGGTTTCTTGTACAGTGGCACATGCTGAGCACTGCACAATTTCAGAATGATGGGAGTGGAGACACAATTTCACATAGACTGTAATGCAAATGAAATTCTTTGTAGTAGTGTAACATGGTAACCCTGGCCTTATAGTAGAAATGGTTACGTACATGTTCTCTTTTTAAAAAATGTTGTTTTTACAAAGATGAGATCTTACCAAATACCTTCCTTTTGATTCTCTTATGTAACCATACATCATGCGTAGCCTCAAAGTCAATGGATAGAGCTCTCACTCTTTCCAACAGCTGAGTAATGCCCCATAGTAATCAATGCTTCCTCGTTTGATTTGGTTATTTGATTTTGGCAAGTTCAAGTCCCAGATCTTGAGGAAAGTAATTTCTGCCTCCCCACCCTCAGACTTGGCTTGAAGTAATAAAGCCTGTCTTAGTTTGTTCTGTCGCTGTAACAAAATGCCATAGACTGTGTGGCTTATATACAACATGAAATTTATTTCTCACAGTTCTGGAGCCTGGGAAGTCCACGATCAAGGTGTCAGCAGATTTGGTGTCTGGTGAGAGCCTGCTTTATGGTTCATAGATGGAAACTTCTTGCTGTGTTTTCACATGGCAGAAGGGGCAAAAATACTCCTGGGGCCTATTTTATAAGGGCACTAATGTCTTTCATAAGGGCACCACCCTCATGACCTAATCACCTCCCAAAGGCCCCACTTCTTAGTACCAGGACCTTGGGGATTAGGATTTTAGTACATGAGTTTTGGGGGCAAGCAAATGTGCAGACCCTAGCAATGCCCTCTATTTGTATGGAATGCATTTATTCTCAGTGTGTTCACCTTCCTTACTTGATGCTCCAACCACTGTCAGATCAGGAAGACTTAGGTTAAGAGAACACCCTAAATTCACACAAGCAGAGAAGCTAGTCTGTCCCTCAGGCCTCTGCTTTTCTCACCAGACAGCATGGGCTCCCCATGCAGGCCTCGTCATCATCACCCCTGCCTGTCCCACAATACTTGCTTTTGATCATCCTCAGGCTGGCAGCTCCCAGCTTCTTCCATGAAGTGCTCCAGGACACGTGCACCTGGCAAACAGCCATATAATTCTTCCCTGTTAGAACCAAGGTGGGCTGTGGGGTTTCTGACATGGGGCTTCAACTGTCTGCAGCCAGGCGAAGATTCTCTGTTAGTTTGAGTGAGGACAGATCTGAGGATGGGAGGCCTCTTACACATCACCAATACGATAGCGCATTCTGAGTGTACCTGAGCCTTATATTGTCAATCACCTGCTGAAAACAGTCTTAATAAACACACAGATCTACAATGGCTACCAGGTGAATGGTACCACTTGGAGTTGTACGGCTGCATCACCTGTGGCACCACACAGGGTAGCTCTGGAAGGAAGTAGTGCTTGATATCACATCTGAAGGGCAAGTAGGATTTAGCCTGGTGTGTGTGTGTGTGTGTGTGTGTGTGTGTGTGTTAGGGGCAGGGGGATATCACGCTTAGTAAAAGCGGCATTGGAGAAGGTGTGAAGGTGGTGTAGTATTTTTTAAATTTTGTCCGTAAATTCTTTGATACCCCTCCCTTCCAGATGTGGAGTTTCATCTGCCTCCCTTGGAGTGCGGGTTGAACTTCGTGATTCACTTCTGATGAACTGAATGTGGCAGAAGCGATGGGTTGTCACCTCCAAGATCAGGTTATAAAGAGACCTTGGCTTCAATAGTGGGCGCCCACTCTTTCTGCCTCAGATCATTTGCTCTGAGGGAAACAAGATGACATTTCACTCCAGCAGTCCTGTGGAGAGGCCTATGTGGGAGGAGCAGCTGAAGCCTCCTGCCGGCAGCCATGGGCGTGAGCTTGAATACAGATTCTCTGGCCCCTTCAAAGGGCTGCAGCCCTGGCCAACAACTCTGCAACCTCATGAGTTATCCTGAGGCAGAACCATCAGCTAAGCTGCTCCTGAATTCCTAACCTATGACATAACAAATGTTTGTTGTTTTAAGAGACTAAATTTTGGAGTAATTTGTCATGCAACAATAGATAACTAATTCAGGGAGGAATTAGGTCAGATCATTCAAGACATTAAAAGGAGTTCAAAGTGGCCTAGCGGAAGCAGTATTTTTCAGACTTCAGCATTCTTACGAATTGCCTTATGTTTGTGCTAAAAATGCAGATTCCTGGGGCCGACTATCAGAGAGTCTGATTGGTAGATCCGGTGGGGGCCTGGATGTTTGCATTTTAAACAAGCATCTCAGGTAATCACATGCAGTTCACCTGAAGAGCACACTTTGAGAGGCCCCTGTGTGGGAGGGCTGGTGGGTTGGGTGACCCACCATGTTGTGGCTAGGAGGTAGGTAGAGGTCTAATGTGAAATACATTAAAAAGCAAAACAAAACAAAAAAAGACAAACCATATTCTTAAGAATAATGGAAAGTCATGTAGGGATTTGGGCAGGACAGCAGCTAAAGCTATATGCAGAGGATAAAGCCTGCTTGGTTTTCTTCTCTCATTGACCTGCCAATGTGAATACTGGCTTATCAACAGCTCAACACAGAACCTTAAATATGAAGAAGTGAAGACAAGTAGGATTGAAGGCCTGCCTTTAAAGGACTCACAGATAATTTTTTAAAGTATACACAAGAGCTTGCATCTCCAAGTGAGAGCTATCTCCTTCAAAGTTACCAGTGTGAAAGCTTGTTCTCATTCTACCGAAGTGGAGGCTGCCCAGAGCTTTTTTTTGAACCCCACTTCTGGTAATCATTTTCTAAGTCAGTTCTTGGTTGACTCCCAAAACCAGTGGCTTTAAAACCATAGAAAAATCAAGTGAGTAGAAATATTGATTGTTTGAGATCATTTTACAGAAATCCTTTAATTTCACCAATCATTTTGAAGATGACGAGGCAAGGTCAGAGAGGCCCAGTGATTTTGTTGGGTATTTGCATTCAATACATCCACAGTTTTCAGGCTCACTGCTGATACCTGGTGGACCGTGTGTGGAGCATCTCCTGGTAGACTGGATGGGGGCAGGTGGATTTCTTCTGGGATGGCTTCCTGAAAGAGTCAGGCATTTAGGTGCTGGGCTTGAAGAAGCAGAGTGACATGAATGGGTGTGGAGGGGAGGGTGCGCATCCTAGCTCTATCCAAAAGGGCACTGCTATCTACAATTTCTTCTCTTAAAAAAAACAGTGAACCATACATTTTCCCAAAGGCATGTTTTCAAAGCTTTTTCTCCCCCTTCCAGAACAGAACAGATGGATAGTGTTTGCATCCATGCCCCTGTTCCAGGGCCTTCACGGTTTTTAGGAGAGGCACAAGAGGCTGTGGGATTGTGCAACTTCCTGAGCGCAGATCTAAGCCCAACCCATTTTCTTCTGATTGTTCCATCTTCATGTGACATGAATTAAATAGCAGAGTCTATTTTATTTTATTTGAAAGTCTTGCTCTGTTGCTTAGGCTGGAGTGAAGTGACATGATTTCAGCTCACTGCAACCTCTGCCTCCCAGGTTCAAGCAATTCTTGTGCCTAAGCCTCCCAAGTAGCTAGGACTACAGGCACGTGCCACCAAGCCAGGCTAATTTTTTATATTTTTAGTAGAGATTAGGTTTCACCATGTTGTCCAGGCTGGTCTTGAACTCCTGAGCTCAGGCAATCCGCCTGCATTGGCCTCCCAAAGTGCTAGGATTACAGGCATGAGCTGCTGCGCCCGGCCAAAGCAGGGTCTATTTTGGACAGCAGGGTGAAAAGCACTTGGGGTGAAATCATCGTACATATTTTCAAAAAAGCAAAGCACACCCTGCAGCAGAGACCCCACATGCCCTCTGTTACAGCACCTGCCCGTGGCATCCTGGTCCAGGCACCTGACACGCTCCACCTGGGAGCTTTGCCCTGATCCCCCAGATGAGAAACGGAGCTAACTTTCCACAGAGCTTCCCTCATAACAGCAAATACGAGTTGGTGGATAAACAGCCCAGCTTCCTTGTCCTTAAGTTGAGCAAATAACTCTGAGTCGTGCTCCACATAGTCTCCCAGAGTTCCCAGCAGGACCATGCATCAGCTACCTAAATAGTTTTCTGCTCAAGAATGCACCTTGTATTGCCCTTTTTGCCTTCTCTGTCTCACTTCCACACTCCTCTACCAGTGTCTCCTGGGTTCACCTCGTAAATAGACTCCTCTCCTGAGATGTCCTCCAATCCTTATCTCAGGCTCTGCTTTTGGGGACCCCAACCTGGGTCCATCATCCCAACAAGCCCTAGATTATTATCAAGTGATCCACGAATAAAAAGATCCCTTTCCAGGGGAAGTTCTTTATTTTGCTTTGCACATAGCATGTTCTTTTGAAAAATGAGAAAGCATTATAAACCAAGAAAACAAGGAGGGAACTATGCATTCAGGTAGGGGAAGAGGAGAAACAAATGAAACAGCCATGGAATAGAATGCAAAGGAATTCCCCCACACATCCCACCTGCCTGCCACCATCCATCTGCCCAGAGGCAGCCACTGCGGCAGGTTGGCGTGCTTCTCTTTGGAAGTCTTCTCTGCATATTTAAAAAACTTTAAGTCAGATCATGTCACGTGATTCAAGGTGGACGTCAGAGTCTGTCAAATCCCTACAAGACCCTCTGCGTTCCTCTCCTGTGGACCTCTTCTCCCATCCTTCCCTTCTCACTCACCCGCCCCAGCTCCCCAGTGCCCTCACTGCAATCTTGGCAGTGCCCTTCCTTCTGGCTGGAACTCTCTTCCCCATCTGAGCGCATAGTGTTCTCCCTCGCTTCCTACAAGTCTGGGCTCAGATACCCTCTTTTCCGTGAAGTTTTTTTTCTAAGAACCTTGTTTGCAGCTGCATCCCTTCACATACTCCTGTCTTTATTTTTCTCCGTATGACTCTGCACCACACGGCACATCGCATAGTCCACTTATTGCTTAACGTTGTTCTTCATCATTAGAAAATAAGCTCTAAAGGGCAGAGGCATTTGTCTGTTTTTTCTTTTTTGTGTGTGTGTGTGACAGAGTTTTGCTTTTGTTGCCCCAGCAATCTCAGCTCACTGCAACCTCCTCCTCCCAAGTTCAAGAGATCCTCCTGCCTTAGCCTCCCAAGTAGCTGGGATTATGGCATTCACCACCACACCTGCCTAATTGTTTTTGTACTTTTTTTTAGTAGAGATGGGATTTCACTGTGTTGGCCAGGCTGGTTTCGAACTCCTGACCTCAGGGGATCCACGTACCTCAGTCTCCCAAAGTCCCGGGATTATAGGCATGAGCTAGCCTGTTTGTCTGTTTTGTTCACTGCTGTATCCCTTGTGCTTAGAACAGTGCCTGACATGCAGCATTTGCTCAGTAAAGCTTAGCTGAAGGGATACGCAAGTATGACTCTACCCCCAAACACATACTCGTGTGCACACACACACACACATTATATAGTACACATATTGTTCTGCCCTGTTACTTTTTCCACTTACCAATCTTAGAGGTTATTTCTCTTAGAACATATAGAATCATCTGAGTATACAGTTATGTGAATGTATTTAACCAGTTTCTTCTTGATGAACTTTGAGATTGTTTCTAGTCTTTAATCTTTGCAAACAATGGTGCAGAGAATCCTAGATCTTTGCAAATTCATTCCTCTTGCAGATGGACTCGTTCATACGACAGATGCGAAAAACATCACACCCATTTACACTCTCCCCAATAGCTGGTGAGAATGCCTGTTTTCATATATCTTGGTCAACACTGTGCATTATGAAACTTTGTTTAAAATTTTACCTTAAGTTCTGGGATACATTTGCTGAATGTGCAGGTTTGTTACATAGGTATACATGTGCCATCGTGATTTGCTGCATCTATCAACCTGCCATCTAGGTTTTAAGCCCTGCATACATTAGATATTTGTTACAATAGCAGAGACTTGGAACCAACCCAAATGCTCATCAATGATAGACTGGATAAAGAAAATGTGGCACATATACACCATGGAATACTATGCAGCCATAAAAAACAACAAGTTTATGACCTTTGCAGGGACATGGATGAAGCTGGAAACCATCATCCTCAACAAACAAATATAGGAACAGAAAACCAAACACCACATGTTCTCACTTATAAGTGGGAGCTGAACAATGAGAACACATGGACACAGGGAGGGGAGCATCACATACTGTTGACAAATAGGATCTAATTAAACAGAAGAGGTTCTGCTCAGCAAAAGAAACTGTCATCAGAGTGAACAGGCAACCTACAGAATAGGAGAAAGTTTTTGTGACCTATACATCCGACAGAGGTCTAATATCCAGAATCTACAAAGAACTTAAACACATTTCCAAGAAAAAAACAAGCCCATCAAAAAGTGGGCGAAGGATATGAACAGACACTTCTTAAAAGAAGACATTTATGTGGCCAGCAAATTTTGTAAACTTTGTTAATATACTCGGTAAAACATTTTTACCAATTTTAATTTGCTGCTGCTTGTAATTTCTTTCATTTGTTCTCTCTATATATAAATTGCTTGTTTCTATGTTTTGCTCATTAAAAAAAAAATGAGTCCTTGGCCTTTTACTTGTGGTTCACAGTCCCATTTTATTTTAAACACTTTATCCCTTAGTCCTTTGTTATAATTTGTCCTTTAAATATTTCCCCAGCCTTTTCATTTGTGTTTTGATAGACTTTAGTATTTTTGGCATATGTGAAATTATAAATATTTACATAGTCAACATTATCAATATTTTTATGTATGGCTTTTGAGTTTTGTCTTGATTAGAAAGGCTTTCTCCTCTCCCAAGATTACATGAGAAGATTACCTTATGTTGATTTCTGATACTTTAAAACTTAAAAAAAATTAAATATATATTTTTTTCACCAGTAATTTATTTTAGTATAAAGACATGAAGGAAGATTTTGTTTGACTTTTTTCCTCTATGATTGGTCAGGTTTTCCAACAATATTTATTGAATCATCCATCTTTCCTGCACTAATGTGAAATTTGCCTTATGTGTTATTTTATATTTTCCAGTCTCTTTCAGGACTTTTTGCTTTGGCTCATTGATCCATTTGTCTATTTATGCACCAGGATAAAATATTTTCAATAATGCAGTTTTGAAATCTCTTTTAATTTCTGGTAAGACACCCAAGGCCTTTCTGAAGTTTTTTTTGTTTTTGTTTTTCCGATTGCCTCTTTAGGTACCCAGAATAGTGTATGGAATATAGGCTTCTTAACCGTGTTGTTTAACAAGCCCCGTTCCCTGCTGAAAAGTCAAACTTCATAACAAGGAAATAGTAAAATAAAAACTAGTTATCTTCATTCCCTCAGTTCCCCTGAAGTTAGAACCCTGCCTGAAACCTGACACGTTGAAGTTGGGCTGTGGCTTGGATTGTAGGTAGCAGATGTGATGGGACGGGTCAAAACTTGAATCTACCAATGAATGTAGCAGTCTGAAGATATACGCTTTCCACTTAGAAAGCAAAATAGAAAAAAAAAAATTAAAATCAGAAAAAAAAAAAAATCCAGCCTTTGGCATCATTGGCTGCTGCATATGATTCCATCAAACTTTTAGGGAAATGCAAAGCTTGTGAAGCCTGGGCCTGAGGTCATGGGGCTGACATGCTGCCAGAGCTGGCATTGACCCGGCTTCTTCTGCTCCTTCCTGGGCCTCCTGAAGTCCCTGGACACTGATGCAGTGGGAGCTTGGTATGAAGTTAATGTTTTGAGTGGGTGAGGTGTAGGAAGCAAAAACAGTAATTAAGGCATTTTTTCTACTCGGCTTCTTTCTCTTGGAATATTCCTGGCTTCCACAGGAACAGGCCCCCATTGTGTAACCCTGCCCTGGGCAGTTTGGCCAGGGTGCCGTCTGTGGCCTCAGGAGAGAGCATCTTTGAGAGTGTGTGAGGAACTCGGGGAGCAGAACTCAGCTCCTCAGAGAAGCAGCTACAAGACAGCCCCACGTGCACCCACCCTGACCCAGGTGAGCTGCAGGAGTCGTCTGTTGGATGCCTCTGCTGTCCTCCCCTGAGCAACTATTGCTGCAGAATCACTCAGACCTCAGGGTAGAAAGATGCTCACAGCTTGGTACTTATAAGCCAGGAAGAGCACCCCCATCCTCACATACATGCTAGCGAACACATTTAGAGCCGGACGTCTTCTCCTCCCTTTCTCAGAGACCACGCTAATGTGTGCTTGCAATGGAGAAGGGCAGATGAGGGGAACGGGAAGGTTCTGGTTTGAGTGAATGGGCTATGTGTACTGTCCAGGTGGGAAGGAAGTTACCTGCTTTCAGCTCAGTGTACCCTCAGCATCCTCCCCACAGTTCAGTGTCAACCACAGCTTACAGGTGGTTTTGCAGGACCTGCCGCAGGGGTTGGGTGGGTGGGGCAGATACCCCTGTAGGAGGCCTGGCCTGTGGGATGGCCTAATAGACCTGTACCTGCCTCCTGTGCTGGTGCCTGAGGGCTCCAGCTCTGGCCATTTGAGGTCACTCTTGCCTTGTCCTCTTAGTCTGTGTCTCTCTTTTTAGTTAAATGCTCTGCTCTGTCACAAAAGATCCCCTTTGTCGCTTCTGTCTTCCCAGAGCACTCCACTTAGTCATCCTCAGGGAGGACTGGGAAATTGGAGGGCAAGTTCAAAAGATGAATGTGTCGTGTTGCCCTCCCTGGGAGGCCAGAAGACCATGCACAGTGTTCCAAGGTCTAGCCACACACATGCTCACCAAGGAGGGATCCTGTGAGCTGTGGGATGCGCATCTGCTTCCCATGGCTGATGAGAAGATGCAATGCATGCGGTAATAATGGCAATGCTCGTCGTGTTTGTTTACTGAATGTTCACCATGTGCCAGGCACTGCTGTCAACCACTTAGTGTGTATGACTTCACTCAATCATTGCAAAACTTGTAAGCACCTATTTTTATTTTCCCTATTTTTATAGGTAAATCATAGTGAAGTGCTAGGATTCAATGACCCTGAAAGGGTGCCTATCTCATAGTGAAATGTCAGTAAAGGTGATGGCTGTGGCAGGCACTTGTCTTGACTCACAGAGCCAACTAGGTAAGTCTCTTTCCAACTCTGTGTACAGCGACATTGCATTGGTAGCTTAAAATTGGCCATGCTGGGAGTATTTACACCAAAGGAACTGGCAAGTGCTACAAGTTTCTCTTCTGTTTTTCTGAAGAGACCATTTTACCACCAGTGTTACTCATATTATACTCCTACTGGCATAGGAATAATCTTGGAATTGGTTCCTATTAAAATCAATGCACTAAAAGAGAAGACCCTTCCGAAATTTCTTCAATGGTGGTTCTTTAATGGGGTTTTTTTTGAACTCTTATGTCACCATACTACTAATAAAATCCAACCAGAGGCTGAGCGCAGTGGCTTACGCCTGTAATCCCAGCACTTTAGGAGGCCAAGGTAGGTGGATCAGGTCAGGAGTTCAGGACCAGCCTGCTACATGGTGAAACTCCGTTTCTACTAAAAATACAAAAATTAGCTGGGCATGGTGATGTGCACCTGTAATCCCAGCTACTCAGGAGGTTGAGGCATGAGAATCACTTGAATCCAGGAGGTGGAGGTTACTGTGAGCCAAAGTTACGTCACTGCACTCCAGCCTGGGCTACAGAGAGAGACTCTGTTTCAAAAAAAAAAAAAAAAAAAAATGTCCAATCAGGGAAGAGTTTTACTTCAATGGACTTCAACTGTGAAAGTCTTAGAGGAGGCCTATAATCAGGGGGAAATGACGCTGAGAACCCCCAGGTACAGCTTGGAAAGCCACATATAATTTGCAATCACTAGGTAAGTTGGGTGTCATTGTGCTTGCCATAGCATTTTTTCTGAAAGCAAAGATGCTGTCCAATAATAGGATCATTTGAGGTGGACTATGGAAAGAGAAGTTCATTCCAACTCCAGGAGAGGCTGGGGAGGGAAAGGCAGCTGGACAGAGGGGATTTAGCGTGGGATAACGTGGAGCTTCTTGGATCTTCCTTCTGGTCCCATGTTGACCTGCCTGTGGGGACTCAAGAAAGTTACTTGGGATCTCTGCTCTTTCCACAAATTAAGGGATTTGATCTAGAAAGAGCTGCAAAAGGCATCTCATCCATCATTGGCATATACAAGTGATTTGTTCACAGAATGCTCTGAAGACTATAAAGCATTGAGCAGAAGCAATCACCATGATTTTCATGATAAGATTTTTTCTTATTTTTGCACCAAGCCAAGATGTGTGTTGTAGGAATGCAAGGTGGCTTGTCGTTTGTGTGGGATGGATCACAAGCAGAAATGGAAGAAATGGATGTCGTGTGTGTCTTGCTTGTCCAGCAATCAAATGCCTCCTGAGGGCCGGCACTTACTGTGTCTGACTTCTGGGCTACCTCCATATCCTGCACATACTCCTTCTGCTTCTTTGTAATTATTCGTTATTGTTTCTCTGTTCCCTGTATATGACAAGATTTGGGGAGCAGCGCCCAAATTGCGTTTTCATTTCTTCATTCAACAAGCATTCATTGAAACCTACATGTGCTTCAAAGAATATCAGAGGCGGATGAAACAAAATTCTTCTTTCTTAGGGGCTTTCTGGGAGGAGGATGACAGAGAGGAAACCAATGGAAAATAGCACAAAGCAGCATATAATAGAGAACTTGGTAACAAGGTATAGACTGAAAGGGTGTTAGAAGTTGAGAAAAAGGGGGATCAGGAGGGGACAAGGGAGTTGAAAGAAAGTCAGGGAACGTTGGGGCTGAAGGTGGAAGTGACATGGATAATATGACTTCACTGGGAAAAGCTCATTAGCAATACAGCCCCTATGCTCATGGGCACTGTAACTTCTGATGCACCTGGAATAAAAGGGGACCTGTAGGCCATGAGAGAAATAGAAGGGTGTGATGAGATTAGAACTCTCCAAAACAAGGTAAGCAGCACATGGAAACAGAGGACAAGGCGCTTAGAGGCTGAGCTGAGCTGAGGGATGCAGTGCCCAGGGCCCCTGTCTAGGCTCAGGTTACCGTAGGCCCCAAGGCCGAATAAGGGAACAGACTATTGAGGGCACTGTGTGCTTTGCCCTGACCCTTTGGAATGGGCTGGCTGCCTTGGGAGGCACATGCCGTGCCCTGAGGAGCAGCATGTGTTCAGAGTGACCATCAGCAGCTGACTGCTCGGCTACACCACTTTAGATGCAACCTGAGGCCCTGGAATCCCCGTGCCTGGAGCCCTGGGCATGCTGACCGAGCCAGACACAGAGAGCATTATTCCTCAGCCTTCACACTCACCAAGGCTGGCAGCTGGCTCTAAAAACCAGACACCTCTCAATGGGCACCCAGGTAGTCCAAGCACTTCCCCATATGGTAGTGAGTATCCTGTCCTAAAAGCAACTCAAAAAAGCCATTTGCTGGGTGTGTCCAACAGGGACCTCCAGCATCAGATCCGTGAAGGGTTTCACGGCTGTGAAGGTTGCTTCTAATGCTGAAATTTGATCCTTCTGCGGAAAGTGCATTTGTGATGGCTGGAGGTATTTATAGACCAAGAATCCATACAGCCCTGTGAGGGGTGGAGGTGAATTTGCTCCAGCGGCCGCCCCCGGCCTCTGCAATGGACTCTACCGCGCCTTGGTGCCCCTTGGCGCTAGAGCACACTTTTAGGACAGCACTTTGCACGTGACATTCAGGCACCTGTTTGTGAGACTCTCTCTTGCAACTACACCAAAGCCCCTTAAGGGCAAAGGTTTTTTGTTTTTCTCGCTTTTGTACTCCCAGCTTTGAATATAGAAGTGCTCTACTAATGATTGGGGAACAGAATCAAACCAGGCCAGGGGCCAGGCGGCCACCAAAGACTCTCCTTCTGGCCGCTCTTCTTACTGCCCCGTATGTCAAAATAGAAGAACTTAAATCCCCCAAGATGGGAACACCAGGAAAATGGCCCCACAATCAGCTTCCTTGGGAAGCACAGCCCTGAAGCAGGAACACCAAGCTTTCGGGGAGATTCGCAGGCCTGCAAGCTCAGATCTTCCTTCTCCAGGAGGTGGTTTCACATGGTGACAGCCAGCTCCATGGAACATTTCCACCCTCGTGGCCTCTTCAGGAAGGAGCTGGTTCTCTTACTTGGCTCCATTTTCAAATGCTAATTTGGTACACACCCTGCCAGAGTATCCAAGCCAGAGGTGGATCTGCTTCAGAACACTTCTTGTTTTCAATGGCTGGAACACCCTCTCTGGAGATGACACCCCTCTTAGGTTAAAGTGTGTTTATTATTGTGTTGAAGATGATCTTTCTCAGTAGGAATGAACTATAGACACACAGGTCCAACTTCATGCAGCAGTTATGACCTTGAAATCACAGATAAGTTGAGTATCTGTACTGTATAGTTGAGTATCTGTATAAATGAGTTTTCCATGCATAGAATCTTATAAAAATATAAAATTATGTGCATGGAAAACTCATTAGCTAAACCAGTGGCATTGATGTATATATGCTTGCATGCATGCATGCATTTACTTTTTGTAATCATGGAGATCTTTCACCAAATAAAATCCGATGTGGGAGCCTGTTGTACCGAACAGGTGATAGACGAGGCCTCTGCTCCAAGCCAGGTGAGCTGGAAAGGAAAGAGCCGGGGGGTTCTGGCGTCGGCTCCACCCCTTTCTCCTTTCTCCTTGGAAGAGGCCACAGGAGACTTTGTGGGAAATCTGAGGCCCCTGAGGCCTCCGAATGAAAACCACTAGCTTTAAGAAGCCCTACAATTATGGATCCTTTAAGACATAATTTAAAATGTTTTTCAAATGTAAATTGCTGTTCTCATGAACCACATTCCCCTCAGTATTTTACTGCAGTGATCTGAGTTTTAATGCAAACCTTTCGCTGTACCTAGATGACTAGAAGGTGTGGGAGCTCCTTCTTCTGGATCAAAGCTACTTGTCCTTCCCGTGATAATGCAGTCCATCCTCGCAACTTTTCCTCCGGCTGAACCTCTCTGTGCCCCTTTGCCCAGCTGTCCACCTCCACCCCGGCCTTTAGCTAAGTGACTCTGCATGGCCTGAATGTACCTTTCATTCCTCAGTCTCTCCGGCTACAGTCCCCTTCCCTGACATCTGCAGCAGCGAACCCAGGCTTTAAGGAGAGCAGACATGTCCCCATGAGGGTCAGAGGAGGTCCCCTAAGAAATGAGACCACAGCCCAATTCTATCCAAGGGCAGGATGGGGCAGGAGCAGGAAGCTGTCTGCAGGCCCATACACAGCACCCCGCCCACTTGAGGCCCGCAAGGGAAGCATCTTTAAAGCAACATCAGATTCAAAGAAGGGGTTTGAACCCACCCGCGAGACTCCGCCCCCTCCCCAATCCCTACTAAGTTTATCAGAGAAAGAGAGCCTAGCATAAAACTCTGCGTTGGCTGAAAACAGGGAAGGGTGACGTCACCAAGCCTGAGTTCTGGGGAATTCCTGCAAATTCCTCAGACGAGGGCAGGATGGCCTGGACAGCTGCAAAGTGAGCACGTGTGAAGGAAAAGGGAGGCGCTCCCGGAGTGACCGCCAAGGTGGGTGGGGAGTGCAGGCTTTGAGAGCGGGCGCCGGCCATGGGCTGTCGGTGAGCATGGTGGTTGAATTGTGTCTTCCCCACCCCAGATTGGCACGTGGAAGTCTGAACCCCCAGTACCTCTGTAGGCGACCTCATTTGGAGATAGGGTCTCGGTAAATGTGATCAAGTTAAAGTGAGGTCATTTGGGTGAGCCTTAATCCAGTGTGACTGCTTTCAAACAAAGGGGAAATTTGGACACGGAGACAGACATACAGGGAGAAGGCCATGGGGAGATGAAGACGGATCCACAGCCCGGACAGGGGCCCGGAGCAGCTCCTTCCCACAGTCCTTAGGAAGGACCTGCTCCGCCAGTATCTTGATCTTGACTTTCAGCCTCCAGAACTGTGACACAGACAATCCCTGTTAAAGCCAGCCAGCTTGTGTCTCTCTTACAGCAGCCTTAGGAAACTAATCCAGATGGATATAACCTGGACGGGCACCCAGGATGCCAACAAAGTGGAAATACTGCTGCAGGGGTCCACGATGAGCTGGTAGAGCCCCTGGGTCGGGGCTGCAGAAAATCTTCAGTGAAGGGCCACATTGCTCTTGAGGGCTGGGACTCTGATTTTTGTCTCTGGGGATAGATTAGCTGAGATGAGACTTTGATCTGAAGCAAGAAGTCCCCAGTTTAGAAGGATCACACTGGATTAGGGCCCACCAGTCACATTGGATCAGGACCCAGCCCAGTGGCCCACTGACTGCCCTCCACTGCTCAGCAAAGACAGGGTGGGGCTGTGTCCTGATCTTCCCAGACGAGGTGGAGTCCCAGGGAGTTCTCAGCTGACTGGATTTCCAAACTTGCAAAACAAAATTTCAGATCCAACTAAATTTGGGCCTTCTTGCTTCAGCTGTACGTGTCATCTCAGCTAATTTGTCCCCAGAGGTACAAACCAGAGCCCAACCCTCAGAAGCAATGTCACTCTTCACTAAAGGTTTTCTCGGGGAGGAGGCAAAGCATGTGCTCTGCTTCAGTTTCTTTCAATGAATGAGGTATCCGCTTCTTCCACTTCCCTTCTCTCCTCCTGCTCCAAAGGCCCTAAGACAGAGCAGCTGCTCAATGCCTTCTCTCTCTCTCTCCCCCTCCTTCTTCCACCCCTAAAATCCCAGCTGCACTGCTTCCCCCCTGCTTTCCCTTCCCTTCTCTGTTCCAGCTCTCTCAACTTCCTTCCCCATTTTGTGTATTTCCCCCATTTTTACTCCTTATGCTCTTCTGTATGCAGATCCGTTTAGCTTCTGTTTGCTTTTTCTAGTCTCTTCTGCAGCCTTTGTTTCAGTAAGAACAACAAAAGCAGGGCCAGGAATCAGCTGGACCAGACTAGAGAAGATTCCTTCCTCATTTGAAGGAGGAGGTTGCAAAGACATCACTTAAAAAATATAAAATTATATTTATGTAGGCATGTTTTTTAATCCCAGTCACACAGGAAAAATTATAAACTTGGCCTTCCCTCTTTGTTTAGGCCTGAAATGTTCCCGCAGAGAAACCCTTAGCCTCAGAAAGAGCTTTGAGTTTCCCAAACCAGAAACATATAAACCTCTTTATTTTTATTTATTTATTTTATTTTAGACAATGTTTTGGTCTGTCACCCAGGCTGGAGTGCAGTGGCATGATCACGGCTAACAGCAACCTCAACCTCCCAGGCTCAAGTGATCTTCCCACTCCAGCCTCCCAAGTAGCTGTGACTACAGGCATGCACCACCACGTGCAGCTAATTTTTTTTTTTTGTCAAGACAGAGTCTTGATGTGTTGCTCAGGCTGGTCTCAAACTCAAGTGATCTTCCTGCTTTAGCCTCCCAAAAGTGCTAGGATTACAGGCATGAGCGACTCCACCTGGCCATAAACCTCTTTAAATGGCTATCAAACGTAACTACCATCTTCTCTCAATGCCACTGTTCCCTTTAATACATTTTCCTTTTTTGATTTAACATGTCATACATGTTTCCTTTAGAAAAAATACACAGAGAAGCAAAAAGAAAAGAAAAGAAAATTAATTCCACTACTCAGAGATCATCACTGCCAACATCTTGGTATATATCCTTTTAGATTTTGTTTTATTGAAATATACACATGAATATATATTTATCTGCCTAAGAATATGTATGTATAAAAGTGGGATTATGTGCATACTACTTACATATTTACAAAACTGGAATTAAATACATACTCCTTCATAAGCCCTGCCATCTTTCCACATCGACACATTCATTAGAGCCTCATTTTCAGTGGCTGCCCAAGTCATGGTGGAGGATCAGAGGCAAATCCTTTTCTTGAAGAGGACGAGGAGTGAGGAGTGAGGATAACAGAAGGAATTAGAATCCGTGGCGTCAAGCCTGGATGCACAGGTGCTCATGAAATAATTGTTGTTGGGTTGAACAAAACATTAAAGGAAGATTTCTCAAAGGGGACAGCTAATTTATTAGGGATGATTATAACTTTTTTTTTTTTTTTGAGACAGAGTCTCACTGTGTCTCCTGGACTGGAGTGCAGTGGCACAATCTCAGTTCACTGCAACCTCCGCCTCCTGGGTTCAAGCGATTCTCCAGCCTCAGCCTCCTGTGTAGCTCGGATTACAGGTGTCCACCACAACACCCAGCTAATTTTTTGTATTTTTTCAGTAGAACTGGGGTTTCACCAGGTTGACTAGGCTGGTCTCGAACTCCTGATCTCATAATCTGCCCGGCCTCCCAAAGTGCTGGGATCACAGGTGTAAGCCGCCACGCCCAGCCCAAATTATAACATTTTTATATAGAGATTTTAGATCAGGGGAGAGTTGGCCTGAACTGCCCTTGAAGCATAATATTCCCGAGCAACTCTGCTCACTCAGGCTTCTAGACTCATTTTAAATTTGAGTTTAAAAGTCCTACATCTAGCAGGCAGCTGCCAGAACTCACTGACGAGGGTATCCATGAATCTGGAAAACCTCTTCACAGAGATGGCATTTGGGTGAAACGCTCAGGCTTGTTTTACGGATGCGGGATATTCACTAAATCTGGACATACTTGAGGAGCCACCCACACTTTAGTGAACTTTTTAAACCAAACTTTCTGGGATTTATGCATCACCACACAAAAATTTCCCATGACTTACATGACCAAGAGGGAAAACAATGCTGGTTTTCATAAACACTCAAATCTCTTGGCTCAGGACACAGTGGTTGAGGAGACACCACGCAGTGAGCAGAATCATATGGGCATCCACACATTCTCAGCTGTGGTGGGTTGCAGAGCCGCTGGTGCCGCCTTCTGGCACATGTCTGTGGGATGGCTGTGGCGGTGCTTCAGAGCAGCATACAGGTAGAGGTACTGGGTGTCTTAGTAAATGCCCTGGGGCTGGAAATTATTGCTGAGATATCTGGCATTTTTAATACACATTCCAGGCAGTCTGGGGGCTTCTGGCCAACCTATGTGAACTTAAAAGAAACGAAATCATTCTCTGTTGAAATGCCCCCATGACCAAAAATGGACTCTTGTTATCTTGTACTCAGTCATGATTGGATGAGGGAAAATTCCCAGCCTGGCAGCTCTCTCCCCCAATTACTGTCTCAGAGATTCTCAGTGGAAGCATAATGAAGTTATCTCCTTTGGGTGGCCAACTGCTTGGAATGGAGATACGTTTCCTGCCCTGCCCTCCTCAGGGAGTTCTTTCATGCCCTTCCTGTGAATTAGGAAAACTGAGGCTGTTTCAATGGTACAACTTGGGTGATCTATAAAGTCAACCCCTTTAGGTTGGAAAAAAAAAAAAAAGAAGCTTTGTAGCTCTGGTGATATGGTATAGAAGAATATGTCCCCAAATGCCCACCCTAAGTAGATTCACATTTGCTGACACAGGGATCTGTCCTTGCCTTCTCCATCCCCTTTCCATCTTAGGCATCCATGCCTCCTTCTAGCGTCTTCACCTCCCTAACCACCGCATTTACCAACAATTTTGATCAAGGTTAACTTTGTAATCACAGGTTTAGTTTCACCTTTGGGTGGCATAAGAGCTCCATCTGGGTACTTGATGTGTTGGGGTGAGTAGGGCACCGGGGCACCAACCTGCCCCCCACCTTCCCTGGCACCCAGCACCTCACCAAGGACCACTCTCTGCCCTTGCTTCCCTTAAGGGTTATTAACCCAGGTGCTGGAAGTCGGGTTCCTTCTAACGGGCCCCATGGCTTTCTGGTTCACCTCCTTGAACAGGGTGAACTATAAAAGAGAGTCACTGATCTTTAGGTCAAAAGGCTCTGACTTTTTTTAATTTTTAAATTTAAAAAATTATGGTAAAATACACATGACAGAAAATTTGTCATTTTAATCATTTTTTAAATTTTATTTTTATTTTTTTTGGAGATTAAGTCTCTCTATGTTGCCCTGGGTGGATGCAGTGGTATTCACAGGCACCCATTACTGATTAGCGTGGGAGTTTGGACCAGCTCCGTTTCTGACCTGGGCCAGTTCACCCCTCCTTAGGCAACCTGGTAGTTCCCTGCTCCCGAGAGCTCACGATATGGATGTGGAATTTACTGTGGCTGCCCGATTGGCATAGCCCAGAACTACAGCCTGGAAATCCTGAGCTCAGGTGATCCTCCCACCTCAGCCTCCTGAAGAGCTGGGCCATCTTAATTACTTTTAAGTAGATTCATATTGTTGTGCAACCATCACCACCATCCAGCCACAGACCTCTTTTTATCTTTCCGAACGGAAACACCACTGCTCCTAAACAGTCTCCATTCCCCTCTCCCCCAGGCCCTGGCAACCACCATCCTACTTTCTGTCTCTATGAATTTGACACTCCTTATATATCACACGAATGGAATCATACATTTATCCTTTTGCATCTGGCTTATTTCACTTAACATAGTGTCCTCAAGGTTCATCCATGTTGTAGCATGTGCATGTATCAGAGTTTCCTTTTTTATTTATTTATTTATTTATTTTTTATTTATTTTTTTTAGAGAAAAGGAGAAAGAAACCACAAAAGAAAGAAAAAAATGAAAGAGAAAGAAAGAGGAAGAGATTTTAGAAAAAGAGAGAAAAGGAGAAAGAAAGAAACAGCAAAAGAGAGAAAAAAAGAATGAAAGAAAGAAAGAGGAAGAGAAAGAGGGAGAGAGAATGGGATTCTTGTTTTATTGCCCAGGCTAGAATACAGTCTAAAAATG
>CAUYQU010075528.1:0-62871 GCA_963574635.1 Cheracebus regulus | reverse complement strand
AATTTGACTTTCTCCTTTCCTATTTGAATACCTTTTATTTCTTTTTCTTGCCTGATTGCTCTGGCTAGAACTTCCAGTACTATATTGAATAGGAGTGGTGAGAGAGGGCATCCTTGTCTAGTGCCAGATTTCAAAGGGAATGCTTCCAATTTTGCCCATTCAGTATGATATTGGCTGTTGGTTTGTGGTAAATAGCTTTTATTATTTTGAGATACGTTCCATCAGTACGTAGTTTCTTGAGGGTTTTTAGCATAAAGCGCTGATGAATTTTGTCAAAGGCTCCTCTGCATCAATTGAGATAATCATGTTGTTTTTGTCTTTGTTTCTGTTTATGTGCTGAATTACGTTTATAGACTTGCATATGTTGAACCAGCCTTGCATCCCTGTGATGAAGCCTACTTGATCATGGTGCATAAGCTTTTTGATGTATGCTTAAAGGTATCAATAGTTGTTATTGGAGTCTGGAAAGAAAAAAAAGTAGTGAGTGGGATATTTTGAAATGAAATGAAAGTTTGAGATCACACTGTTAAGGTTGCTTTTCTTTCTTTTTTTTCTGGTGGAGGAAACACAGCTTGACACCTAGCTGTAAACAAAGTCAGCTAGAGTTGAGGGTGGCTCCAAATATGAATTGAATGTATGACATTTTCAGTCAACAGACCACATATATGACAGTAGTCACATCCGATTATAATGGAGCTGAAAATTCCTATTGCCTAGCGACATCATAGCCCTCATAAAATAATGTCATAACACAATGCACTATTCATGGGATTGTGGTGATGCTGCTGTGAACAAACCTACTATACTGTCAGTTGTATATAACACGTGTGGTTATGTATAATACATAATACTTAATAATGATAACAAACAACTGTTACTGGTTTATGTATTGACTATTGTGAGACAAAGTAGCAAATGTGTGGAGTCATGTTTGCTCATTCTGCTTCTCAGGAGAATTTCACAAGGGCCCTGACTGGGTGGCTGAGCACAGTCCTCTGAAAAATGCCCTGAAGATGATATGCAGGATGGTACACAGATTCCCATGTGTCTTGCCTGAATCACTGTGTTTTTAGAAAAAATAAATTCAATAATTCTAGCCCTTGCCTCTTCCTATACATAAGACAATGTCTGACAGGATTACTAATTGTGCCTCAATAATCTGTAACTAGATGTACCCTCACACCCACATTTTGATGAGATTTTGCTCTACTGTAACTTCTGAGCACATTCAATGTAACTTCTGAGCACATGCAGAGCTGCTTTCACCTGTATATAATTGTGGGCTGCAACACTGCCTCAGAGAAGTCTAACAGAAGCTCTCTGAAAGACTCCGAGGTTGCAATCCTCAGTTAGACTTCTGAATAAAATTAACTTTAATTCTTGAAAAGCCTGATTTTTCTTTAGCTGACATTATACTATACTTTTAATCACTATTTTTGAGTGTACTTCTTCTACCTTTTTTTTTGTTGTTGTTAACTGTAAAACAGCCTCATATCCCCAGGCCGGTTCTTCAGGAGTAATTTCAGAAGAAGACATTGTTATCATAGGCGATGACAGCTCCATCGAGTTATTGCCCGTGAATAACTTCCAGATGGACATGATGTGGAGGTGGGAGACAGAGAGACTGATGATCCTGACCCTGTGTAGGCCTAGCCAGTGTTTGTGTTTGTGTCTTAGTTTTTAACAAAAATGTTTAAAAAGTAAAAATAAATGTTGAAAACAGAAAAAAGTTTATAGAATAAGGTCACAAAGAAAATATTTTTGTACATTGTGCAAATCACAGTGAGCTTGGGTTTAAACTATATATTATTACAAAATCATCAAAAAGATTTTTAAAAGTTTATAAAGTAGGCCAGTCGAGGTGGCTCATGCCTGTAATCACAGTGCTTTGGGAGGCCAAGGCAGGTGGATCACAAGGTTAGGAGTTCGAGACCAGCCTGACCAATATGGTGAAGCCCTGCCTGTACTAAAAATACAAAAATTAGCCAGGCATGTTGGCAGGTGCCTGTAATCCCAGCCACTCTGGAGGCTGAGGCAGGAAAATCATTTGAACCCAGGAGGCAGAGGTTGCAGTGAGCAGAGATCATGCCACTGCACTCTAGCCTGGGCGACAGAGTGAGACTCCATCTCAAAAAAGTTTATAAAGTAAAAATGTTACCGTAAATGAAGATTAATTTTTAGTGAAGATAGAAAAAAATTTTTTAGAGATTTAGTGTAGCCTAAGTATACACTGTTTATGAAGACCACAGTCATATACAGTAATATCCTAAGTTCACATTCACTCACTGCTCTTTCACTGACTTATTCAAAGCAACTTCTAATCCAGAAGGAGAAAGGCTCCATTCATGGTAAGTGTATAGAGTTTTACTATTTTTATCTTTTATACCATATTTTTATGGTACCTTTTCTATGTTTAGACACACAAATACTTACCATTATGTTACACTGGCTACAATATTCAGCATAGTAACATACCATACATGTTTGTAGTCTAGAAGCAATAGGGTATGCCATATAGCCTAGGTATGTAGTAGGCTATCCCATCTAAGTTTTTGTAAGTACACTGTATAATGTACACACAATGACAAAATTGTCTAATGATGCACTTCTCAGAATGTATCTGTGTTGTTAAGCAGTGCATGACTGTATCTGGAGATACTGAAGAGGGTCTGAGAGTGTTCCTCCATTGGATATATCTCCCCTCTCTGTACTCTTTGAAAAATACAAATTCCTTAATTGAGGGGAAAAAAATTAACTTGACCTACTGAAGTTTTTAGATTATAGGAAGATGAAGAACACAATTATAGCATGCAAAAACAAAATTAAAAGTGGGCAAAGGATGTGAATGACACAACTCAAAAGAAGGCATATATGCAGCCAACAAGCATATGAAGAAATGCTCATCATTGCTAATCATTAGAGAAATTCAAGTCAAAACTGCAGTGAGATACCACCTCACACTAGTCATAATGCCTATTATTGAAAAGTCAAAAAACAGCAGATACTGATAAGGCTGCGGAGAAAAGGGGATGCTTATACACTTCTGGGAATGGAAATTGGTTCAGTACTGTGGACAGCAGTTTGACAAGTTCTCAAATAACTTAAAACAGAAGTACTTAAAACTTAAAAGTAGACTAAATGCTAAGGGACTGTCATCACCAAAGAACACTGTAAAGGTCAGAAGAGCTAGCTGTCTTCTTAAATTTCCAGGCATCATTGTAAGGACACAATCCCTTTATTGGATATTTACCCAAATATATATAAATTGTTCTACAATAAGACACATTCATATGGATGTTCATTGTAGCACTATTCACAATAGGAAAGACATGGAATCAACCTAAATGCCCATCAAGGATAAAGAACATGTGGTACATATACAAAGAGAATAAAAAAGAATGAGATAATGTTCTTTTCAGCAACATGCATGGAGCGGAGGCTATAATAATCCTAAGCAAACTAATGCAGTAATAGAAATCCAAATACTATGTTCTCACTCTAAGTGGGAGCTAAACATTGAGTATATGTGAGCACAAAGAAAGGAATAACAGACCCCAGGGCATACTTGAGGGTTGAAGGTGGGATGAGGGCGGGGATCAAAAAACTACCAGTTGAGTACTATGCCTATTACTTGGGTGACAAAATAATATATACACCAAACCTCAATGACACACAATTTATCTATAGAACAAACCCGTATATGTACTCCTAAAACTAAAAGTTTAAAAAATATGTTGTTGTAGGAACCACCAGAATATCTTTGTCATGATAAAACCAACATGTTGAATCCCTAATCCCCATTATGATGGTATTTGGAGGTGGCATCTCTGGGAAGTAATTAGATCACGATAGTGGAGCCCTTAAGCCAGGATCAGTGACCTTACAACAAGGGACACAAGAGACATGATCTCTCTACATAGCAAGAAAGTGTTTCTCTGCAAACCAAAAAGTGTTTCCTCACCAGAAACTAAACAGTGCAGCACCTTGATCTTGAAATTCCCAGCCTTCAAAAATGTGAGAAATATTTTTTTGCTGTATAAACCATATATATATATATATAATTATATATACATATGTAGTATTTTATATATATATATATATATATATATATATATAGACATACACACACACGCACATATATGGTATTTTTGGTATGGCATCCTGAACTAAGTCACATTTCAAATAATTATGTGGTACTTTTAGGTGACGGACACTGTTCTAGGCACTTGAATACATTAGTGAAGAAAGACAAAAATCTCTGCTTTCAAGGAATTTATATTCCTATATTCTAGGCAGAGAAAGCAGATAATGAATAACATAAATAAATAAGCTGACTGTCTAATAAAAAAAAGCAGTAAAATATAGTAGTCACTGACCACATGTGAATATTTAAATTAATTAAAAGTAAAAAATTCAATTCCTGCGACACATTAGCCACATTTTCATTGTTCAACAGCCATGTATACCTAGGCTATCACACTGGACAGAATAGAACTAATATGTTAAAGCTGGTAAGTGGAAGAAAATATCCTATGTTAAATATAGTCATTATCTGTTGCTGTATAATAAAGTATACTGAAACTTTCATCTTAAAATAACATACATTTATTATGTCACACAGTTTCAGAAGGTCAGAAATCTGGGAGTAACTTTCCTGGGTGGTTCTGGCTCAGGGTCCCTCACGAGGTTATAGCCAAGTTACAAATCAGGGCTGTAGTCATCTGAAGCTCATTCACGTGACTGTTGGTAAAAGGTTTTATTATCTCATCATATGAGCCTTTCCATAGGGATGCTCAGGACGTACCAGGGGGCATCACCCAGAGAAAGTGATGTGAGAGGGAGGGAAAGCCACACTCTTTTGGTAAGCTAGTCTCAAAAGTGACATTCCATCATTTCTGCCACATTCTGTTCACTAGAAGAGAATCACTAAGTCTAGCCATGAAGCTCCTGCTCTTGAGGAGAAGAGTACTAAAGAATGTAGGGAGATATCTTTGAGACAATCACAACCGAGTATGGAGAACTGAGAGGGCCTGTTCCAGGGGAGAGGGCCTGGTCCAGGAAGGACCAGAGTATGGAGACTGAGAGTGCCTGGTCCAGGGGTTTAGAGGGAGGAAGGAAGCAAGATGAAGTACTATTATAAATAAGATGGTTATAGGAGATCTCATTGAGAGATGAGAGTTGAACAAAGACTTGAAGTGACAGACCAGAGATAACCTACTGAGTCTTTTCCACTACTACTCATCATTCCCTGAGAAATCCACAAAGATATGAAAACTTTCATTTTAAACATTAAAAATAACTTACGACCTAAGACTGAGGCATAATGTTCCTTTTGTGAAGATTCCAAGTAGAAATTTTTAAATAATTCCTTATGATTATTTGCATATGAGACAAGTAACTACCCAGTGTTTTTGGAGAAACCCTAAATGCAGGAAAGAAAGAGAGAGAGAGAGGGAGAGAGAGAGAGAGAGAGAGAGAGAGAGAGAGAGAAATAAAGGAAGAAAGGAAGAGAGAAAGAGAGAAAGAGAAAAACCTAAGTCAAATAGTTTCAGCTTGAGGTGTGAGATACTTCATTTAGTCTTTTGAATTAAGCATACTTACAGATTTATAACCCAGCAGACTTAGAGACATCTGTATATACATTTTCTAAGTATGGGTTTAGATTGCCCTGTATCAGAAAGTTATCTCAGGAAATAATGTTTTCTGGATGAAGCATTTGCTCAGAGGAGATATAGAGGAGCAAAGAAGTATAGCAGGAAGGGTATGCCAGTCTCATTTTCCCTTCACCTTATTCTGGAAGAAAGTTTGTAAAAAAGGAAAAGACTTGATGCAGCACAATCTGAATTGAAAATCAAATGATACAGATGCAGAAAATGTCTTCTTATAAATATATATTCTAAGATGCCAGAGTGTCCCCTTTCATTATCTCATCACATGAGGCTCTCGATAGGGCTGCTTATGACATACTAGGTGGCATTGATAGGCCTTGGGCTTGTAGAAAAAAAATGCTTCCTTCATTTTCTGAGATTAGGGCTCAGTTTAACCTGGGCTCTAATTGCATTAATTTCAGAGACAGCAGTGAGCTGTGGAGGAGGCAAAGAGTTGGTTTAAGAAGGGGCTTTTTCACCTGTAAGGTCTAAGAAAAGCAACTTTCAGAAATGACATCAGCAAGTTGGAGGAACAGTATCTCTCTGGCTTCACTCTCCGATATAGAAATACAACTCGAAACTATCCACAGACAAGAATATAATCCTCAATATCCCAGAACTGAAGAGTTAGGCTGAGACATCCCTTTGGACTGCAGAACCAAAAAAAAAAAAAAAAAGCCATTATTGGAAAGAGGAATGGTTTTCCTTCACTATCACCCTTCCCCCAAGCCAGCACAGCACCACACCACAGAGAGTTCCTCTTGACCCACTGTTTTCCATAGTGGGGAAAGTGAGTAGGAGGTGACCATTCAGCTTCAGCACAATTCTGCGACCCCTCATAGGAGGCTTACTCTAGTCTCATCACATGGGAAACACTGGGAGTGATAGTAGAGCTGTATAACCTGATCAGTTAGAAACAATGATCTGGGGTGGGGTTCACAGTAACCACTGCATGAATCTTAGTGGTTGCTCTGCATTCTGTCCAGTAAAGGCATCACACCAGAAAAACTAGCCAAAAGCATCATGTGACATGAAGCACGGTTGGTCTAGTCTGCAGGTCTTCCAGGCTTGAATCCCTAGCCAACTTTTTTATAGGGCCTGGGTACTCCAGGTAAATCTTTCCCAGACTGGGAAGCAAATGCAAATAAGCAATTAAGTTCCTGTGCTCACATTGTCTTTTGCATGCTGGGAAACTACTGTAGGTCAGCAATTGTGTGTAAGAAGAGGATATAGTCCTACTAAACCTCAGTGGTAGAGAATATTGCCCAGCCAGGGAAGACAATTTACAGCTTTTTCCTATGAGAAACAATCACATAGCCCAGCCAGCAGAAGCAGAGCATAACCTTTGGTCTTACTGGACCATGGAGCACAGCCAGCAATATAATTTGATCTCAGAGCACAGGATTCAACCCAGGCCAGCTAGAGAACTAGATACCATGTTCTGCATGTCTGGTGTTGCTACCGGCTAGTCCATCTAGAATCTCAAGCTAGACTAAAGATTAAAGGTCTATTGCCACCAAAGAATACCTGCAAAGGTTGCAAGCACTGGCTGTCTTCTTAAATTTGCAGACATCATTGTAAGGACACATGAATTATGAAAAATCAGGTAAAATAGAAGAAAAAAGAAATATGTGGCCTAAAAACAACCAGAAAGCAAATTACAAAATGGCAGTAGCAAGTCTATATCTATCAAAAATTACCTTGTGTATAAATAGATTAAAATATTCAATCAAAACACAGATGGGCTGAATGGATTTTAAAAAATGATCCAACTATGTGATGCCTACAAAAGACGTATTTTACTAGTAATGTCACAGACTGAAAGTGAAAAGATAGAAAAAGATTTTCCACACAAATGGAAACTGAGAAGGAGCAGAAGTAGCTTTACTTATATCAGACAAAATAGACTTTAAGCCAAAAACTAGAAAAAGAGAAAACGGTCATTACCTAATGATAAAATGGGTTAATTCATGAAGAAGATATAACAATTGTAAATACGGATTTATCCAACATGGGAGAATCCAAATATATAAAGCAATTCTGAAATAATCTGAAAAGAAAAATAGACCCCAATACTATAATAGTAAGGTATCACCAAACTGCACCATCAATAATAGATCATTTAGAGGAAAAAAAAATGTCAACAAAGAAATATTGGGTTTCACTCTGCTTTAGATCAAATGGACCTAACAGACACTTATAGAACATTTTATCCATCCCCAGCAGAAAACATATTCTTCTCAAGTGTAGACAAAACATTTTCCAGGATAGATCATATGTTAGGCCACAAAACAGATCTTAGCCAATTTAAGATAATTGAAATTATATCAAGTATCTTTTCAGGTCACAATGGTATATAACTAGAAATCAGTAACAAGAGAAATTCTGGAAAATTCACAAAGATGTGGAAATTAAATGACATCCTCCTAAACAAACAATGTGTCACAGAGGAAATAAAAAAGAAAATCAAGGAATACCATAAAACAAACAAAAATAGAAACATGACATACTAAAATTTATGGGATATAACAAAAGCAGTCCTAAGAGGTGAATTATAGCAATAAATGCCTATATCAAAAAAGAAGAAGGATCACAAATAATCTAATGGTGCACCTCAAGGAATTAGAAGAAAAAAGAAGCAACTAAGTCTAAAGTTAGCAAAAGAAAGGAAATAGCAAATATCAGAGCAGAAATAAATAAAATAGATACTAGAAAAATCATAGAAAAATTTATAAAGCTAATGGTCAGATTTTCAGAAAGACAAAATTGACAAACCCTTAGTTAAACCAGAAAAAAAAAAACTACTCAAATTAGATCAGAAATGAAAAAGGAGACTTTATAACAGAAACTGCTGAAATACAAAATACAAAGGATTTTAAGAAACTACTATAAGCAATTATATGCCAACAAATTGAATAACCTATAAGAAATGGTTATATTTTTAGAAACACAACTTACCAAGACTGAAACATGAATAAATAGAAAATTTGAACATACCAATAATAAATGAGCAGAATTGGTGAATAATTAAAAAGTCTCTCACCAAAGAAAGGCCCAGGAGCAGATGACTTCACTGTTGAATTCTACCAAACACGTAAAAACATACCAATACAAATTCTTCTCCAACCCTCCACAAGTATTAAAGTAGAGGAAATACTTTCAATCTCATTTTATGAGGCTAGCATTACCCTGATACCAAAGCCAGACTATGAGAAAAGAATATTAGAGGTCAATATTCTGGTGAACATAGATGCAAAATTTCTCAACAAAATATTAGCAAACTCAATTCAAGAATACAATAAAAGCATCATTCACCATGATCAAATGGAATTTATTCCTGGGATGCAAGGATGGTTCAAGATATGCAAATCAATCAATGTGATATCCCACATTAACAAATGAAAGAGAAAAATACAATGATTATCTCAATAGATACAGAAAAAAACATTTCACAGTCTTCAACACCTTTTTATGGTAAAAATTGTCAACAGATTAAGTATAGAATGGATGTATCTCAACACAATAAAGGCCATATGTGATAAACCTGTAGCTATAAATCATTCTATTATAAGGACACATGCACACGTATGTTCATAGTGGCATTGTTTACAATAGCAAAGACCTGGAACCAACCCAAATGCCCACACACGATAGACTTGACAAGGAAAATGTGGCACATATACACCATGGAATCCTATGCAGCCATAAGAAACAGTGAGTTTGTGTCCTTTGTAGGGTCATGGATGAATCTGGAAACCATCCTTCTCAGCAAACTGACACAAGAACAGAAAATCAAATACTGCGTGTTCTCACTCATAGGTGGGTGTTGAATAATGAAAACACATGGGCACAGGGAGGGGAGCATCACACACTGGGGTCTCTTGGTGGGGGCCAAGGGAGGGACAGCGGGGGGTGGGGAGGTCAGAGAGGGATAACATGGGGAGAAATACCAGATGTAGGTGACGGGGGAATGGAGGCAGAAAACCACATTGCCATGTGTGTACCTATGCAACAATCCTGCATGATCTGCACATGTACCCAAGAACCTAAAGTAAAATTTAATAAAAATTTAAAAAAACCCTGTAGCGATGAGTTCATGTCCTTTGTAGGGACACGGATGAACCTGGAAACCATCATTCTCAGCAAACCGACACAAGAACAGAAAATCAAACACCACATGTTCTCACTCATAGGTGGGTGTTGAACAGTGAGAACACATGGACAAAGTGAGGGGAGCATCACACACTGGGGTTAGTCAGGAGGAAATAGGGGAAGGACAGTGGGGGGTGGGGAGTTGGGGAGAGATAAAATGGGGAGAAATGCCAGATATAGATGATGGGGAGGAAGGCAGCAAATCACACCGCCATGTGTGTACCTATGCAACAATCTTGCATGTTCTTCACATGTACCCCAAAACCTAAAATGCAATTAAAAAAAACCTGTAGCTAACATTCTCAATGGTAAAAATTGGATAGTTTTTCTTCTAAGACCAGGGACAAGGGAAGAAATTCCATTCCATTCTCACTACTTCTTTTTAACATAATGCTGTTAGTCCCAGTCAGAGCAATTAGTCAAAGGAAAAATAAAATAAAATCTATCCTAATAGGAAAGAAAGAGGTGAAATTATCCCTATTTGCTAATATCATGATCTCATATATGAAAACATTCTAAGCACCACAAAAAAAAAAGTGTTAGGACCAATAAATGAATTCAGTAAAATTACAGGATACAAAACAAACATTAAAAAATCCAAAGCATTTCTATATACTAATAACAAACTGTCTGGAAAAGATATTAAGAAAACAACATTTACAAAAGCAACAAAAAATTAAACACTTAGGTGAAAATTAAAATATCTGTATAGCCTGTATACCGAAAACTACAAAGTCCTGATAGAACAAATTGAAGGAAACACAAGAAAAGGAAAGATATTCTATGCTCATGGATTAGAAGAATTAATATCGTAAAAATGTCCATACTATGTAAAACAATCTATTTATTCAATGAAACTTCTATCAATATTTCAATTTCATTTTTCACAGAAACAGAAAAAATACTCTTAAATGTATATGGAACCACAAAAAATATCCAAAACAATCTTAAACAAAAAGCATAAATTTGTAGGCATCACATTTTCAGATTACAATGAAATTATTGTAATTAAGATAGCATGGTACCGGCATAAAAACAAACATATTGACTAGTAGGATAGGATAGAAAACCCAGAAGTAAACTCAAGCATTTATGGTGAGCTGATTTTTGTTTCTTGTTTTTTTTTTTTTTGAGATGGAGTTTTGCTTTTGTCTCCCAGGCTGGAGTGCAATAGTGTGATCTTGGCTCACTGCAACCTCCGCCTCCTGGGTTCAGTTGATTCTCCTGAGCTGATTTTTATTGTTTATTTATCTGCTTACTTATTAGAGGCAGGATCTCACTATGTTGCCGAGGCTGGCCTCAAACTCCTGGGCTCAAGCAATTGTCAACCCCTTAAGTAGCTGGGATTACAGGCATGTGCCACCATGCCTGGCACTGGTCAGCTGATGTTTGACAAGGGTGCCAGGAACACACAATGAGGAAAGCACAATCTCTTTAAATAAATAGTGTTGGGAAAGCTGGCTATCTATAGTCAGAATGAAACTAGATACTTATATATTACACCATACACACCTTCCTTTTGAAGGTTCTAGGAAGAGAATTTGTTTTCTTGCCTTTCCCACCTTCTAGAAGGGCCCATATTCCTTGGTTAAGGGCCCCACATGACTCCAATCTTCAACCCCATCATCACATTTCCTTTCTGACCCTGGTCTACCTTCCTCTTATAAGGACTCTTGTGATTACATCAGACTCAGCCATGTAATTCAGGATAATCTCCCCATTTTTAAATCCTTAACTAATATCATCTGCAAGTCCCTTTGGTATGTAAGGTAACATTCACAGGTTCTGGAAATTAGGATGCAGACATCTTTGGAAGGGTCATTATCCACACTACCACAGAGAACTTGTAAATGGAAGATATGGCATAAAACAAATACAAAATAAAGAACAACAAGTGCTATTAACTATGGTCACTCGAACTCTTATTCTTTGGGATTGATTGACTCCAAATTTAACAAAAGCCAACAATA
Source organism: Cheracebus regulus (assembly GCA_963574635.1). Lineage (NCBI taxonomy): Eukaryota > Metazoa > Chordata > Mammalia > Primates > Pitheciidae > Cheracebus > Cheracebus regulus. The sequence goes on along the minus strand of CAUYQU010075528.1, from coordinate 51,101 downwards.
CAATATAGCTATTTGAAAAGATCGTAATCATAGAAATTAATAATTTTTAAGGCCTCAAGTCTCTCATATAACCACATTCTCTTTCTTAGTGCACAGCTCTATTATCAGCTCAAACAAATGTTCTTCTATTTAATTTATCAGTTTTGTGTATTACACTCCTCTCTCAGAAGTTTGACACTAATTAGCAGATGTAGCTTCCTACTGACTGCCTACTCTCCTTGGTATTTATTTCAGGTTGCCAGTCTTTGTGACCCTGCTTGTTGCTATCAGGAACACAATATGAGAGATTAAAGGATTGTTCCAATTTGCTTGGAAGTATTGGCTTTGTTATTTAGTCACCAAATCCAATGTGTTTGGTCAGTTTTTCTCTCCCTCAAGGCTCCTTACATTCTACCAAAAAAAAAAAAAAAAGTCTACAATCCATGTTCCTTACCTGCGTCAAGACACCTTAGCATTTCTGAGTATGCAGTAGATATTTATACAGCTTAGGCCTTCATTCACTGGGATCATCAGAGAGAGGAAACAGTTTTGAGTCTTGGGTTTTACAAGCAGATAGAATTTTAATAGATTTAGTTAAGGGTAATGAAACCTAAAATCAAATACAAAGTCACAAAAGTTTGGATCATATTTGTAAAATAGAAAGAAATTCACTTGGATTAGAACCTTATTCACATTTTCAGTGTTTCTGAGATGAAATTAGATAATATCAGAGGAGAATCTTATCTAATAGACTATGATTTTGTCATTGTGGCTTTTGTGTATTTATGGGCTTAACTTGTCTGAAACATAAAGCTGCTAAAACTATTCTTTATGCAGAGAGAAGTATAATATCATTATTGTTGGGAAACTTACCTGCTGTGCTTATAAATGCCTTGTTGACTGCCCCTGGGAGGTTCATTATGATAAATCGATTAAGTTTGTGAACTTTTTGATGCATAAATGAGAATCATTGCTGAATAAAGATATTTTCTACTTTCTTTCATAAAGAAACTTTTTTTTTTTTTTTTTTTTTGGTTAAACAATAGTAACCCAATCATTAAAGAGAAGCCCATGACTTGCACAAAGAAAGCTTATTTTTCTTTCTCTTATTTCAGGTTTGATGATAGCTCCTTCACTTAGGTAACTTCTCTAAGTTAAAAAACAAATTAAATGATCTCTATAATTATATCAAGTATATCATATTTCTCAATTGAGTCATTTACAAAATGCTTTAAAAGATGTGTGGTTTTAAAAAAATTTGATAATTAAGATTCTTGTCACAGATTTAATGTATGTCTATCATAAGTGGCAAACTGGAGGCCAATGGGCCAAATTGAGCCAGCTGATATGCTTGTTTTTTTCAACAGAACTTTTAAAATGTCTGAAAATTTCACAAAAGTTTAGGTAATCTGTCTTCTTAGATAATGGGAGGACTCGAATTCCTGCATGGCATTAACTGGATGAAGTGAATGTGTGACACCCCAGTGTGCCCACCCACATGCTTCCTAGTCTTCTGTCCAGCCCATGCTTCCTCATCTTCTGTCCAGCCCTCTTCATGCCTTTAAGTTTTGTTCCTGCCTGCTGGAGGCATTTGATGTTGTAATCTGATTTCTATACCTGATAATGCTGGGATTTTATTGTTTAACATTTTTGTAACTTAAAGCAGTCAAAGTATGTGCCATATCTCATTTTTTACGAGAAAAACTTATCAAGCCATAGATAAATCCTTCTGTAGCCTTCTCAAAAACCTATAAGGGTCTCTTTCATCTTACTCTCCACACTGCTCTTCATTTGAACCTTCCTCTCAGACTTCTCATAGAGTGGTAAGGAAATATCAGAGACAAGATTTCCAAGACTACATATTTGTTTGCTGATTGTAGAAAGATGATGAGAGAACATACGTTTCACTCAATTTCATCATGCCACTGTAGAAAAAAACTGTCCAATGAAAGCAAATAGATTTTTTTGCTTTTAATCAGAAAAAGAAAAAATAATAATTTGACTCTTGGAATTACAATTTACTTTAGGGTTACAGAACCCTCTTTATAATTCAGCTTTCATCAGTAAAATTGAGCTGATAATATCTAAATCCTAGTGTTGTTGTGAGCCTTCCAGAAAGTCTATTGCAAAAGGTGAGCACAGAAAAGGTGAATAATTGGCACCATGGTATTATAATTTGAGCTAGATATCTGCCTCTAACTTCCAACTTTTATAAACAGAAACAGTTGCCAAGCGCTGAACTTAGACACATTGCAGTGTTTAAAAAATGCTTTTTGATTACTAACCCCAACCTTACACGAACTCAACCATCTGCTTTCTTTACACCTGTACCCATAAACTCCAGCATAGCTAGAAAAAAAAAATCATGTAACTGGCCAGATTTCACTTCAAATTTTGATTGCTGTATTTAAATGGGAGCTGAATGCTATCTAGAAATCCTACCATAGTTTTCCATTTGGCTTGTTTTCCATTTTTTCAGAGATCATTTCATAATTTCTCAATTTTCAAAATTACCACCCCTGTGTCCTGCTTGCTTACAGCTGATGTTCATACCTCATGCTTCATTGACAAAAGACAATTAGTGTGCCAGAAGCTGCTCATATTACCATCAATAAATCTACAGGACACATATTTTTTTTCTACCCTCCTTCTTGTTTCAGTCCCCATCACAGGCTAAATTTGTCATATTAGCCTTGTTCTGCACTCTGAAGTACTCTCTGACTCTCGATTATTCTCTCTGTATTCTCATAACCCCTCTCCCTCTCATCCAGATGTTATCTTTATGCATGCAAACACACTTCATTTTAAAAAACTTCTCTTGTGACATTATATTCCCTTTCAGCTGCTGCTTCATCCTCTGTTCTCACCTCATTCCAAATTACACGTTTGTAAAGTTATTTCTACATGCTGTGATATGTTTGGCTGTGTCTCCACCCAAATCTCATTTTGAATTGTAGTTGCCATAATCCCCACATGTCGTTGGGGGACCTGGTGGAAGGTAATTGAATCATAGTGGTGGTTACCTCCATGCTGTTCTGGTGATAGTGAGTTCTCAAGAGACCTGAGGGTTTTCTAAGGGGTTTTCCCCCACCTTCTCCAATTCTTCTTCTTCTTGCCATCATGTGAAGAAGGACGTGTTTGCTTCCCCACCCCGGTATGATTATAAGTTGCCTAAGGCCTCCCTAGCCATGCTGAACTGTGAGTCAATTAAACCTCTTTCCTTTATAATTTACCTAGTCTTGGATATATCTTTATTAGCAGCGTGAGAATGGACTAATATATGCCATGTTCACCCCTAACATCCCAGTCATTCAACTCATTCCAAATTGTTACCCACCCCCTCCATTGGAATAGCTTTTGTTAACCCAACTAAAGATTCCCATGTGGCCTAATTAAAAAGATAATTATATATCTGGTTCCAAATGCAATATGCATATGAATCACCTGGGGATAGTTTTTAAATGGAAGTTCAGATTCAGTAGACTTCTAGTGGTGCCCAAGATTCTGCATTGCTAATAAATGTCCCACCTGTTCATCTGTGGGCCAATCTTTGAGCAGCAAGTACATTCAGACTTTGTGTTTTGTTGTTGTTTGTTTTTTGGAGTTTTTTTTTTCTTGGTTACATTTCCCCCCAAATTTTTCTTCTTTGTGTTTTGCATGTGACAGCCTTTGTATCTTGCATGTCTTATTTAAAAATGATCCTCCTCAAAAAGCCCTTTTTAGACAATTCATCTAGAATGAATACTTGATACATTTTTCTGATAGCATTCTATTTTTTCATTATATTCTTTTTGTTTGTTTTCTTGTTTTTTGTTGACTTCCCCACTAGACTGTAAGCTCCTGGGCATGAGGAGCATTTCTTAATTCACCACTCTAGCATAAAGCTAGGCATATGGTAGAAGCTTAGTAAATTCTGATGTATGAATAACCATATAGGTAATAATGCAAATTTATGCTTCTTGAGTTCAAATTGAAGGCTGAAAATTTTCAAAAATACATTTGCTGATCTTTGTGGTTTTTTTCACCTGAACTCATTACTATGCTATATTTCTTCCTCCTGTCTTCAAACATTTACCTCCCATAACTTTCCTGTGGAAAGCACTTGGTGATGCTTTTAAGTCAAACCAGAGATAACTCCCAACTGTTCCTGGAAGACTTCTCAACTAATACAGCCCAGTGGCTTCTACTTATTCAAACTTTTGTACTGTTTCTACCACTTGTGGAAGTTCAGCATATTATACCTCAAATAGGCCAGTGTTTTCCTTGTATTAGGAAATGAAGAGGATTAGGTTGGTGCAAAAGTAATTGTAATTTTTGCCACTACTTTTAATAACTAATAAGTTAGTGAAAAAGTAATTGCAGTGCAATTTGGTTGGCACAATGCACTAACCTGATAGTTATTAAAAGTAGTGGCAAAAATTGCAATTACTTTTGCGCCAACCTAATCCTCTTCATCCTTAAGGAAATAGTAATTTCCTGAAGTTCAAGGTCAATATCAAGATACTGGTGATAATTTACTAAATACCAATGTTTTACATAAAGAGCTTGTAATCCTCAGAATAATATTTCTTGTAACTTATTGTGCTGATTTTAAAAACAAAGCAAATGTGGTCCAAGATATTGATTCCCCAAGGTCATCTGGCAAAAAAGTGGGAGACTGTGAGCACAAAACCAGTGCTCCTTCCACCATGATGCCTGTTCCAGTTAACCCAGGCCACCTTTCTCCTACATAGCGATCTCCGGCACCTAGCATGACTCCCTATGAACTAGCAAAAATTCTGGTTCATATCTTCTCTGGAGCGTGAACCAGAAGGAAACTAAAATAACTAGAAACTCCCATGGCCCATCCTATTTCCTAGAGGTATCTATGCTAAGCAGTGTGTGTCCTCAAGAACCCACTGAGATTCTTATATTGCCATTTTTATAATCCCACATCTTAGGCAGTGAAAGGAAACTTATGAAATCTTTTTTTTTTTTTTTGAAAGACAATATAGTGAAAGTGCTTACAAGTTTTCTCATTTTTATGACAGTTTTTGGAGAATATCTTGTTTGACACATAGTTAAATCTTAGAGGAATTTAGAAATAAATACACTATAATAATTGTCTTCCTTAGAATTTCATGAATTTTGCCTCTGGGGATAAAAAGAAACACTCTTGAAATAAGGGCGATAATGAGAAAAAAAACAGTATTTCTTCTCAGAGGAGAGCAGGGAAGCAATTTAGTCCCTGAAGTGGAAAGAGAGGTGGAAACAGGGCTCCCTGTGCTTTCACATCCCTTCTGAGTATTGTAAGGTTTTATTTAGTGGAACAGCCAAACCCTCAAACTTTTCAGTAAACCCTGAAATTAAGCACACAGTTGGGAAGTATATTCTATCCAGCCATAAAAAAGAAAACAGGCCTGTCTTAAAAAGTCAGCATACTCTAGAAAAGACATGGGAATTACCTGCTAAAATCATACTGAATTGAAAAACAAAAAATAAAAAATAAATAAATTCATGAAAACATCAAAGTGATAAATCAGAACCCAGGCAGGTCCCTAAGCTGGAAGCTGTCTTAATAACTAGAACTAAAGAGACATCGATTCCTGGTAAACGGGCCTTCACTCCCAGAGCAGATATAGACAGCTCAGAGAAGGCCCTCAGAAGAAAAAACCAAATAGATTCACATTTCTTTCAGAGGCTGTCTTTTCTTTATAGGAGCATTTGCCCTGACATAAATAACTTCAGGATTAATACTCAAAGGATTTTAGTGTGTATCTCTGTTTTGTTTTGTGTTATGTTTATTTTTCCCTCTTTGTGAATTCACACTGCCAATTCCCTTTGTCTAAAATAATTCATAAAATGAAGCTGTGTTCTTCAACGGTGTTGACCAACACTATCTGGGCCCAGCCAGCAAAGGTAGCTTGTCCCAGTTAGACACCTTATGGGGTGAGAAGAGAGGATAACTGTCTATAGACTCCTTCATTAAAGAATAGTAGAATAAATAAAAATTTATTTTTTTTAAAAAATTGAATATGCTCAATCACTTAGCAAATCCCTTGCATTTGTGTTCCATGTGGCAGTTCTAAAGTTTTCATATAAATAATCTGAAGGTCTCAATACTTGCTTCTAGTTTTAATTTTTTTTTCCCAAGCCTCTGACCAGATTTGATTTTTTTTTTTCATATCCTTTCCCTTTTCTGTTCAGTCTTTTTCCAGAACCAATGAGAATGGGAGAAAATTTCTGTCAAAAAGGCAGCAGTCATGCATAGAGAAGTAAATTGAATACTCCAGAAATGAAGCAGTTTTCCTTTAATGAATTTCTACTTATGTTACTAAAAAGAGACAGTATCAGAAATATATTTTGAATTACTTGATGATTGTTTAAACTGAAAATTGTTTTCTCGTTCATTTGGGCCATTAAGATCTCAGAGTTCATCACTAAAGGTTTATTGTAGAGTATTGAAAGGCCCCAGGATAAAGCCAAGGAGGTAAAGAGAAAGGTGGGGGAGGGGAGAGAGAAAGAAATGGGGACAACTGAGGGGGTAACTGTTTGATTATCTTACTATATGCGGTGTCCGGAGTGGCAGGAATCTTGACTATCTTTTCACCTTTTTTTCCTTATCCTGACACCATCATGTAGGTGTGTATTCTCCTGTGCTCTCATCACTCCTACCTGGCATCCCATCTAGAATGCCTCAGGCCAGCTTTTCCAATTCACATATGTGCGATGTTTCTGATTAAGGTGTGAGTAACCCTATTCTTTGTGCATGGAAACAAAGTACTAATCTGTAATTTGCCAAGATGTTCGCCAGTCACTTGAGGGGTAAATGAAGAAATAATGTTTGCAACATGAAAATTATTTAGTCAACTGACTAATCAAGTGAGTTCGTGGTCAAGATGATACTAGCTAACTTAGGAAAATAGCCAACAAGAGCATTGCATTTCTCACTGCATCTCTATGTGTTAAACTTTCATAGACATCCTATATCCTTTAGGACTAAATGGACAAATGAAACACCTCGAAATAAGAATTCTGGCTCTGTAGAAGCAGTAATTATCACTTACTTTAACTGACTAAATTCTGAGCTGAAAAAAATGTTCTCTACACAGCTACAGTTTGAACAACAAATAGTTGATGCTGATTTAATATCAATCTTTGGCGATTTGACTTGCTTTTGCTTTGATAAATATTGAGATTCTCAGGTCTTAAAGAATCAATGTCTTCTACTCGTGCTCAAAGTAGTGTTAAGTAAAGTCTTAAAAATAAATCTATGTTTGAATAGGTCAAAAGGTCTGGACTCACAGGTACTATTTCTTGTGATAGCCCAAGTTCCCACTTTTTACTATTATTAGTGTTCCAATCATTTTGAATACCTCCCATGGATTTGTAAAGTATTTAATTTATATATTTTAATTTGTTTAACACAGTTCTTTGAATATCATGACTAAAAAGTGTCAAAGGTGTTTGAGCAAGAGCAATTTTGAGTGAAGTCTAGGAAAATGAGACTGGGACTTGCTGGGCTGTACTTCCAGAAAGTTAGTCATTCCTCACCTCTAGGTGTTTACAGTTAAGGAGACAAATTAATAATGTTTGTTAAACAGACCCAGACTTGGGAGTGTCCAGATAGCCTAATATCTGGAGAACAAAGGCATTCCCAATTTTGCTTTAATAATAATAATATCGATTCTTGGAAAATATAGCAATTAAGAAAATTAACCCTTTATCACAAACCCTTGTAGCAGAACACATCTCCCCAAGATCTCCTTTTATCATATATCATAGATATCATACACACACACACACACACACACACACACACACACACACACACACACACACACACAAGCATTTTACCTAGGGTGGACGCATTCCTCCTCTTACCTTCGGGAGCATCCTACTCTGTTTATGGAGCAGCTGTGCTTTCACCACTTTACTTTCTTAATAACGTTGCTTTTGCTTTGCACTGTGGACTCGCTGTAAATTCTTTCTTGAGTAAGATCCAAGAACCCTCTCTTGGGGTCTGGATCAGGACTTCTGTCTTGTAATAGAAGCTTTGAGGGTTGACAAGAGATCAAGAGAGAAGTATGACATCTCAAAGTCATCTTAGTCATCGTTTTCAGATCTTAATAATGTGCAAAATATCTAAGAAACCAGACACTATTAACTTGGAAAAGACTATAAAAACCAATTCCTCCTCCTGGAAAGAAATACATGAAGCTCAAGGAGTTTGGTTTCATAATGCCTTAGATAAATTGGTAAATACTTACAAATAATCATCAGAAATTTGAAATAAAGCTTTTGGGGTACAGTCTTAACTTATCTAACAGAGTCGCTTGATCATGACTTTTCATCTCTGAAGATCTTGGGTCAGGAATGCTACACATGTCAGCAAAACAAGAGAAAGTGCCCATGTGCCTCTAGCAGGGGTTCAGCCCTTTGCAGAGTTCTGCATCTATAAGAAGGTCACATCACAGCTGGAGAGGCAGAATCAGCACAGTTTTTCACAGGAATGACTAATATGTTTTAAGAAGGGGTACTGTCTCACTGAAATTAGCAGGCAGTCATCTTTCATATTTGATATTTTCTTTTTTAAAGTATAATAAAACAAACTACTGCCACAAGTCCAGCAATAAAGAAGCAGAATGGTAGAAAGTGGAGCTTCCAGATAATGAGCTGATCGCTTTCCACTCCCAGCCTGAACAAACCACAGAACATAAAGCTAATAAGAAATAATATAGTACAGCCAGCATCACTGATTATAATATAGGTATCAACTGAAGTCACCTTATCTTTTGGAGTGTAAGTAAAATTAGACTGAGTTCCTTCCCCTGTATTTTGGGGAGAGTCTAATGGCTCCTCAAAGATTTTTGTAACTTTGTCATGGAGACATTTATATGTATAGTTTTCTGTTTAGTCAGGGTTCTCCAGAGAGACAGAACCAACAGGAGATAAATAAATGGATATATATATAGAGAGAGAGATGAAAGGTAATTTATTTAAGCAATTGGCTCACAGAGTTATGGAGGTTGAGAAACCCCATCACAGGCCACCTGTAAGCTGGAGGAGACCCTGGGATGCTGGTTGCTGGTTCAGTCCAAGTCTGAAAGCCTCAGAACAAGAGATGCCAATGTATTTCTCAGTTTGAGGTCAAAGGCCTGAGAATCTTGGAGACTGCTCGTGTTAAGTCCTGAGTTCAAAGCTCAGAGAGCCTCGAGTTCAAATATCCAAGACCAGGAGCAGAAGAATGTTCCAGTGCCGAGAGAGAGAGAGAGAGAGAGAGAGAGAGAGAGAGAGAGAGAGAGAGAGAGAGAGAGAGACTTTTTTGTTCTACCTGGGCCCTCAGTGGATTGGATGGTGCCTGCCTACACTCAGAGCAGCTCCTCCCCATTTAGCCTGCTGACTCACACACCAGTCTCCTCTGGAAACACCCACAAACGTGCTCAGAAGTAATACTTTACCAGTTCTTTAGGTATTCCTTAATCCATCCAAGCTGACAACTAAAATTAACCATCATCTCTTCTCTAGCTAAAAATTCCACTGTCAATGGGAATCTTGAAAGAGTCTAGCACAGAAACACGAGGCAGGAACAAACATGGTTGGCCTGTCCAAGGGACCAGCAGGAGTGCACTGAGCCTGGAGAGAAGTGGCCAAGGAAGAGAAAGGATTCAGACAGATAGAGGTGTCAGTATTACACTGGGTTGGAATTTGCAATGGAACAACAGTGAATATTGTCTGTGGGGCAGAGACTTCTGAGAACATGTGAGACTGCAGGAATCTGACTTTTTCTGATAGCCATATTTTTGATGACTAGAATGGCTCCTGAGCACCACACTGTTTTCTCTCTTCAGCATTCTGCATGTTCCATTTATCTCCTCAGTCCTCTGTGGTGAGGCTTATTCAGGCTTTGGAGCAGGAGCTTGCAGCACAGAAGGCTGGCCAGTCTTCATTTGGTTCACGATTGTTAGCCTAAACTGATCTGTGCAATTTTGCATTGATCTTAAATACCTGGAAATGTTTTGGGATATTTGGTTCAAAGGCAAAACAAAAAGGCATCTTTTAGCATTATTTCAACTACTAGATCTCTGCATGTCTGTGTCTTTTGTAAACAGTGGGTTTTTTTGTTTGTTTGTTTTTTTGTTTTTTTCTTGCTAGAGATGGTTGTTAACACTTGATGTAGAGAACAGAGATACTGGGTCTGTATATCATTATCACAGTGAGCCTGGGGTGAAGCTATCAAAAATGAGTGGCTTTATCTGAACCAAGGTTTGGTTCCAACCTCTCTCTCTGAGACTGAGTAGCAAATAGTTGTCACTTCATGAGGACTTTTTAAAAATATGAACAGCAAATGTACATTATTTTCACTTTGTACTTCCAACTTTTTAAAGTTGTTCTTTAAGATTCTTAAAATGACTACTATGAAAGATTTTTTAAGCTGGGACTTAGACAATTCAATTTACTTAGGGCTACCTTTGTGAAATTATTGTTCTTCATGCTAAATCTAAAATCATATGAATTTTGTTCTGTTTTTTTCACCATAAAAGATGTGTTATAGTCTAGCAGGTATCAAAAAAGCAGCTGGAAGACAGTCAAGGTGAGTTTTATTAAAGATGGTAGGAACAGAGGAACCAGCTGTATTTGCAGGGGGAACACCATCAAGGAAGTTCCAAAGAACAGACAGAAGGAGAAGGTACATACTTGTAGGGAATCCATGAGCCCCACATCGCCCATGGGTACCCTGAGTTTGGTGGCGACAAAGGAATGAGAGAAAGATAGATAAAGAGAAAAAGTGGGACCAGGGGACCATCACTTTCTTTCTCTGGAGGTGACAGTGAAGACCCCAAGCTCTGATCATCCACTCTATTTATTGGTTGCAATCACTTTGATCTATAGGGTAGGGGTGGAGTAATGGTGGGGAGAGGGTGATGGTGGATTGAATCAGTGAGCTGGAACTGAATCAGTGAACCGGAACTGGTGTATCATTCTAAGGATTGATAACAGTGGCAGTTTGGGAGTTTCACAAAACAAGAACATGTGGTTATCTTTAGCTTATTGTCTATGTACAGCTGATGGAACTCAGGCCTTACAAGGAGCCTACAAGTCTGGCTATGTCATAGTGCTATGAAGGGGTTTTACATCCTTGAGCACAATGTTCATGGTAACAGAGCGAGGTCGCCCTTCACTGGAACATGAGACATGGAGAGGCTTTCCTCTTCAAAGGTCTCCTGTGGCCTTCTGCAGTTTGTTGTTCCTTGTTTATATGTTACTCATAACCAATTTATGTAGGCACACTGTAAGTCCTTTCTCCTTTGCAGCTTTTCCCAACACATATTTATGGTGATGGTTGACAAAGTGGCTAGGAAAGGGGTACAAAGGATGATACAATATAGGCAGAAATCCTACTAGGAAATTTGGCTACATGGATAAGAATATAATTGGAGAGTCGAAAGGTAGCACGTAGTATGCTTTTTCTTAAAAACAATGAAGAGACAAATATAAACTTTAATACTATAGGAATCTGAGCTAATATATAGACAAGATCAAGAGAAGTCAATAAATAGACAGGACAAGAAGATAAACCTGTTACTTGAATGTATTGAAACACTATATGCCTGGCATTGTGCTACGTGCTATGAATAGAATTATGAAGAAGATGAGTTCTTTTGTTTGAGCTCTTGAAATGAATTGGAAGATATATTTGTTTAAAAAATATTTAATGAATGGTTGGATGCAAAAAGACATATTTGTTATAAAAAGTGATAATATTATGGTAAAAATTTGCCCTGGGTCATTATGGGACTATATATAAGGAAAAGATTGCCTCTGCCTAGGGAAATTGAGAAAATCTTTTTGGTAATTATTGAAGTCTTATATCTAAAGTCACATAACAATTTAAAACATGTAAGCTATGTTCAGTCTCTGTCAAAATTAGCAACCACTGAGTGGAACTGTTAAGGCCAGTAAGAATGGCTTGGGAAAAAAAATAACTTTTTATGGTGAAAAGAGTACTTACTGACTATTGCCTCAGGTAAACACTGAGAGAATTACATCTCTTAGACTCAGAGGTTTGTGTATTTGTAAATCACATAGTATAGCATTCCACTGCATTCAGTAAATGGCATTACCCATCTTCTGAATTGTTAGGAAATTGGAGTATTGGCTTTCATCCTGTTATGGTATGTTGATAATATATTTACATATGTAGATATAGATTTAGAAAAAAACTGAGAAATTGAGCTCAATTTTAAAACAATACTTTCTGGAGAATATAGTAATAGGACTGCTATTTAATTATAATAGCTACCGTTCTAGGAGTGACAAAGAAAACACACACACACACATATATATGTGTGTGTATATATGTGTCTGTGTGTGTATGTGTATATATATATATGTATTTATATAAGATATATATATGGTAAGTTAAGACTTTGGACTTTAAAGAAGGCATTTTACACATCAGTGTGAATATTAGTTTTGTTACTATAATAGCCAAACATTATCTAGTCAAAAGTTTTACAAGAAAGCCAAATGCAAAGAAAAAAAACCTAGTCAGCTTGTTTCTAAATAAAACCTATAATGCTTAGCACTATACTGTTTCTGTTTTATGTAATTTTTTTTTCAAAGAAATATAGTAATGTCCTAATAAGGAATAACTAAGAAATATTAGAAAATCCTGTCCTCTGAAAATAAACATTTTATAGATTAAATGGCTCCAGTGAAAGAAATACAGGTATTTTTCAGGTAGAACATAGGGTTGATTATGTGAATCTGCTTCCTATGCCTAGCGTGTTCCTCAGAAATAAAACAAAGCCAAAAACACAGAGAATGTTGGGTTCTGTTGATAACTTAGTGATACCGTTATTCATACATAATAAAGGGAGGCTTCTCATTATGGACTGAAATGTAACCTATTGAGAGAGACATTTTAATTACTCCAAAGATATTTGTTGAGTCTCTAAGATATGCCAGACAATTTGGTATGTTGCAAAGACACAGCAGTGAGAATGGCAGATTGTATATTCCAGAAATGACTGCAACAATAGCTTCCACTGCATGCTCTTCTTAAAATGTGACTTTTACATTCTTTTTAGAGAGGGGTGGGGTCCACATTTCCTCTCTTTGAATCTGAAATTTGTGACTATGGTGAAAGTAGGCTATGTAACTTGCATGGTTATATTATAGAAGATGACAGCGCTTTTGCCTGAATCTCTTGGAAAGCTTATTCTTGGAATCAAGTAACCTCATGAAGAGGCCCATGTGGAGTGGAAGTCACAGCTAGCTCTCATTTGCCAGCCACATGCGTGAGTCATTTTAAGCTGGCTCATTGAGTCTAGCTCAAATCAAGTAATCCCAGCTTATATCACATGAAGCATAAATAAACTTTACCCACTGAGACTTCCTATATTATAGATTTGTGAGCAAAGTAAGTAATTATTGTTGTATTAAGATTCTATGTTTGTGATGATTTGTTACACAACTAACTTGAACATTTAAAAAATGAGCCAGATTTGATTCCTACTAAAGCTTACAGTGAATGGTAAGTGAAATTAAATGTGCAATTATGATATGATGCCGAAAATGTCCTAATAACGGAAGCACCTTAATGTATGGGTATATTTGGGGATGTATTATAGTGTTCAACAAAATAGCTTTCCTGAAGAAGTAACAGCTAAGGTGACTGAAAAATAAATGAGATGAATGAGAAATGGAAGCTACATATTTTAGAGATGGAAACACAGTATATCTAAAATGTTAGATATTACTTGACTAATAGTGTGGTGATGAGGGTAGGAAGCATGCATGGAGGGAAAAAGAATAGGGACAGACAAAATATAAAAAACAAAATGAAATTAGGTCAAGAGGTTTGGACTTTATCCTAAAAGAGATGGTGATCTAAAGAAATTTTTTTTAATTAGCTAAGGACTCAGTCAGGTTTTCAGTTTAAAAAGTTGAGAACTGGAGGGAGGTAAAACTAGAGCTGGGCAGATAATTTAGGTAGTAACAATAATCCAACCCTTCTCTATCTGCAGTGTTTTTCCTCTTGGTTAATGGCAACTCCATCCTTCCAGATGTTCAAATCAACAACCTTGGAAGCATCTCTGACTCTCTTTACAGCCTCTACCTAATCTATTAATATTTGCTAATTCTGCCTTAAAGGCTAATAACCTTTCATAACCTTTAAAATACATCTGCAATCAAATGATTTCTTACCATATGCATTGCTACCAGTCTGGCCCAAACCATTACCTCTCACATGAATTACTGCAAAAGCTTTCTAAAAGATCTACTTGCTTTTACATTTGCCCCACCTAATACATGGTCTATTCTCAAAACTACAGTCTGAGTAAATTTTCCTAAACCAAAATCACATCAGCTCACTCTTCTGCTCAACTACCTGCAGTGTCACTCATTCTGTGTAGGGTAAAAGCCTAAGGTAAAATGACTGAAGAGACTGTCCTTATATGTTCCCCTTTTTCCTCTCTGACTCCATCTTCAGTTTTTGTCCCTGTTAATCATTCTGTTTAAGTCTCAATGGGACATAAAAATGCAGTGGGGGCCTTCCAGCCTTGGACTTTGGATTTAGCCATTGTTTCATCCCAGCAGGCCTTCCCACAGACATCTGTGTGGCTAACTTCCTCAGTTTCTTTAAATATTTGATCAAATCTCACCTATTAAAACTGCAATCAGCAGCTCCCTCATTTACTGGGGATCTACTATTTTTCTTTTTCTCAAAGCATGCATCATCATATAGAATTGTACTATGTAATTTATTTATTATGTCTACTGCTCATTTCCTGTCTTCACTTCTACCTGACCCAATTCCTGATAAAATGTAAGGAGGAACAATGACAGCTGGAACAATTTATTCACTGATGTGACAGGTTACCTTGAAAAGTACCTGGCACAGAGCAGAAATTCAAGTATTTGTTGAATCAATGAATTAATGAAATAGTAAATGGTAATAGGGGTGGAGGGGCTCCTCCTATGTTTCCCAAAATGTCTTTTATAATTTAACGTAATTTTTGACTTGTCCTTTTCTCTACTGAAATTCTACTGTTGCATTGTTTGCATTCTTTTTTCCTTCTCCTCACTGTGACTGCTATTGGAATTTAATCAACTATCAAAGCCACTTTGGCTTTTTGGCCAGACCAAATACCAGATAGAGCATCTGAAATATTAATACTCATACCATCCTAGTAAGCAAAATAGGAGAGGCCTACATAAGGCATCAAAAATTTAAGTGGTTTATTCAAGGTCACTTTTTCAATCACTATAGAGAATAACCAGCACTTTAAAGGGCAGAATTTAAATTAAATGTATTTCAAGGAATTTATAGGATGATAAAGAGCATAATAGATAAAGTTAAATAAAAACAAAAGTTGGATTGGATAAACATTACCTACATAAATGATAAAATTATTCTCTCCCCTGTTATACCATAACTCTATTTGGCTCCAAATATCGTATGTATGATTTCTATTCTAGACTGTCCTACTTGAATCTCTCTGATACCTTGTGCTAAGTGACAGCTTCCTCAGCCACCCTACAGAATGAATGACAGTTCATTGCCATCTTATATTTTAAATAATAACTTCTTTTTCATTGCTGTTGAGCGTGTGTTATGTATGTGTTGTACATGTGCTAGGCTCTAAGAATGTAATAAGAAATAAAAGACATATGACTTTGCTCATGGAAGTCACCGTCTTCCAATAATTAACGTAAGCAACTGTAGTTAATTAGAGTTCAGTTACTACATCTGTTAGTTACTACAGCTGTGCTTTACAGATAGCAAGATCTTGATCTGCCACCTCTTACCCTCATATGCAGAATGTATTAGAAATAATGAGATAAATCAATACAGCCTTTACTGAGAAATGGTTCTGGGCACTGTTCTAAGCATTGGAATTAACTGTAAATAAGATATATGTGGTTACTGCTCTCATGGGTATTCCAATCTAATTGAAGTAGATAATATTCTGTCTTAAGCCTGAATCAGTGAAGTAAACTTTTACACAAGTTTTATAAGCTTTGATGATTAAGTATTTTATCTATCCATCTTTATTTTTCACCACCTGCAGGTGGGGAGCAGGAACAACAACAAAAAAATAAGTGTGAGGTCTTCATTGGGGCTTCCCCGCTTTCCTAATAGTCACGGTTTTTCTGCATATTCAGGTTCTTCTGGTTCTGAATACCATCAACCATTCCAGAATTTTCATTGTCTGTTAAATCTGGTGTATACTCTTAATGCCCAGACTCTATGAGCGAAAAATCCTAGGATTTATAGACAGTATATACCCAACAGAGAAAGTCCATGTCTGTATCATGAGAGCCACAAAAGTAAAATATTGTAGAAAGGTATTCCAAGGTAAATAGCAGAGATGAAAAAGAAAAGGAGTCATTTTAAAAACAAAAGGTCATTCAAGGCTAAAACACACTGAGACCATATTCTGCTTCAAACTAGAAGAGTGCTGCACAATTTAAGTAATATATAGACACCTTTTAAGGAATAACAATATCTTCCTCTTTCCACTCCTATCCTGTGGGTAACTTTAATTATTGTATTAGGTTTGTCAAAATCATTAAAGCAGTGATACATTCCTTATGCTCACAGACATAAGTATACAATTAAAATGAAAAATTAGATATAAAGCCATAAAACCAATAAAATCAAAACATTAATATCAGAGTACTGTGTTTCTCTAGCCAAGAGGAAGTAACAAGGAAGGAATTTAGTCTCCCATCTGAACATGTCTCAAGACATTGAAAATTAGACAATGAAAGAGAGTGATCTTAGAGCAATGGGAAACAAACACGATGAACTTTGCAACTGCCCAGTCTTGCCACATGCTGAAAGTTTGCAGGCTGCAATGTAGGGAGGGAGAAGCCAAGCAGATCCCAGCCATCTCTCTTAGTTGATAAGACAGAGCTGGGATTCTGAGTGAGCCAGAGTGGGCAGGCATTTGTAGGAAAAGGAAAAGAGAGCAAAAAGCTTGCAGAGAATTAACTCCAGAGATCCCGAAAAAGTCCACTGCCATTAGATGTATACTGACAAACATAAGCATGTGAGAAAATTATCCAAGGCTGAGGAAAAGAACCACCCAAAGGATTACAACAAAAATCTCTGGAGCACGCACTAACAGTCCCTGTTTCTATCAGCTAGAGTGAGAGATAGCATAATTCACAGGCTTTTGCTACACTTTGTTCCAATCCAATGCAAATAGTTTAAAACACACAGGGATCAAACTGTTTCAACTATGTCCCAGAATAAACTCAGAAATATTTTCAGTAATGCAAATTTATCTTGCACCCAGTAAGTAAAAATTGCAACGTCCGGGATCCCAACAAAAATGTTGAGGTATGCAAATCAGCAGAAAAATAGTGCAAAATGGAGAAAATTTATTAAAACAATCCAGAAAGAAAACAAATGATAGAATATTTGCACCCACAAGCAAAACTAGAATGACACTTCTTTGTCAAATTAAACGTACCTGAAGTCCTGGAATTACATTTTTTATTTTATTTATAAATCTCAAAGGGAGAGAGACCTGACCCATCATTGAGGGTGACATGAATGTTAATTAATGAACAACCTGCTTGTATAATACAATAATAAACTTTTTTAAAAATTGACCTCCCATTTTACAAAGTACTTTTGTATATGTTACTTTATTTGTTCCTAATATAAAACTGGAGAATAGAGTCATTTACATAGAATCTGATGCTAAGAGACATTAAATAACTTACTTAAGATTATGGAGTTTTACTTAAATACTCTGGTTTTCTTAGACCTTCCCATACATTACAGTGCCTTTCTGTTTTATTCTGTAATGAAAGCTCAACTAAAAGAGAAGAGTTTATACCGAATAATGTAGCTTTATAAATTCAATGTGATATAAATTTAATATTACATAAATATTAAAATTTAGAGTTGTCATTTTTAAAGGGATTATAATTGTAATATCTTGAATACTCTGGCTATTTGTTAAGCTATGACTTTATGTTCCCTTTAACAAATATTTTAAACAAAGTTGATTTGTATTAGGTATTGGACATTCTGGAACTCCTAGTGAAGAAGTAATATCATCTAAGGCTAGCTAATGTAAATTGTGATCTGAAAAGCCTTTAAGCACTAGCCAGTATACATTGTGATACTATTGCATCAAGTTTCAGATGATAAACTATTTCTAGAACATTGATTCTTTCCTTTTCAAAAAAGATACATAATTCACATGCCATAAAATTAACTCCTTTAAAATGTACTATTCAGTAGGTTTTAGTGTATTCAAATGTACAACTAGCACCACTATCTAATCTAAGAATATATATACCACCTGAAAAATAACTATTTCTATGTTTATAGATTTGTCTATTCTGCATATTTCATATAAATACAATCATACAATACATCTGGCTTTTTTCACTAAGCATAATGTTTTCAAGGTTTATTAATGTTATAGTATGTATCAATACTTTATTTTTTATAACTGAATAATATTCCCTAATATGTACATGCCACATTTTGTTCATTCATTCATTACTTGATGTTCTGTTTTTTTCATAATTGAAATATGAAATAATGCTGTTCTGTTTCAATAATTATTTCCAATATGAAATAATGCTGTTCTTTTCCAATAATGCTATTCTGAACATGTTCATTGTGCACTGGAAAAAAATGTGAATTCTACCATTGTTGGGTGGAATATTTTATATGTGTCTGTCAGGTCTAGCTGTTTTATAGTATTGTTCAAATCTATTCCCCCACTGATCTTTCTAGTTATTAGAGCCATTACTGAAAATGGAGTATTGAACTCTCCAACTATTATTTTTAAATTTCTATCTCTCATGTCTTTTGAGGCTATGCTGTTAGATGCATATACATTTATAATTGGTATAAATTCTTAGTGTATTGACTGTTTTCTCTGTATAAAATATCCTCTTTATCTCTACTAACAACTTTTTTTTTTAAGCTCTATTTTGTCTGCTTTTAATCTAGGCACTCCAGATCTCTTTTGGTTATCATTTGTACAGACTATCTTTTTACATTATTTTATTTTAAATATTTTTTTTGTATTTGAATCTTATTTGTTTTATATGTAGCATATAGTTGGAGAATGTTGTTTTTTAATTCAGCCAATCACTACATTTTATTAATAATTAGATAATTTAATCCATTTATATTTAATGTAATCCTGATTAGTTGTGTGTCTATAATTTTACCATTTGTCCTGTATGTATAGTTTTTGTTTCGCAATTCCTCTTTTAATGCACTTTTTATATTAAATACTTTATACTATACCACATCACCATTTTTAATTGCTTTGTCATTTCCTTTACTCTAGTTTTTGAATTATATTTGTACTGGTTACCCTGGGAGTAACCATTAATCTCTTTTTTTATAAAAATCTAGTTCTTATTAATGGTAACTTCAGTAACATAAAAATTCTGCTTCTCTATTTTCCTGCCTCCTTTAATGTTATTATTTTCAGAAATTACATTTTTATATGTTGTATTTCCATCAACTTAGAGTTATTATGATTGCCTTATACAATTGTCTTTTAACTACTATAAGACCAAAAAAAAAAAGACATTAAGTAATATAGGACAAAAAAAGTACAAAAAGTAAGTTTACACTTTTATATTTACGAATGTACTTGCCTTTAGCAGTACTCTTTTGTTTCTTTAAATAAAAAATTTGTTACTCCCTAATGTTCTTCATTTCAGCTTGGAGGATTTGTTTCAGTATTTCTTGTAAGGCAGATCTTACAGCAGAAAATTATCTCAATTTATGTTTATCTGGAAATAGTTTCTTTTACATTTTTTGAAAAATGTTTTGGCTATAGTTATTTTCCTTTTCTTTCAGCACTTTGAGTATGTCATGCTACAGCTTCCATGGTATCTGGTAAGAAATCAGCTGTTCATCTTATTTAGGATACTTTGTAAATGATGAGTAACTTTTCTCACTACTTTCAATATTCTCTCATTGTCTCTGACTTTTAAGTTTATTTATAATGTTTCTAGGTGAGACTGTCCTTGAGTTTAACCTACTTAGTGTTCATTGAGCTTTTTAGATATGTAAACCAATTTTTTGAAAATCAGATTTAGAGAGTTTTTAGCTTATTTATTTAACTATTTCTGAACTTTTCTTTCATTTTGGGACTCCTATTATTTGTATTTTGGCACACTTAATAGTGTCCCACAAGTCTTTGATGCTCTGTTCATTTTCCTTCATTCTTTTGTATTTCTGTTCCACAGAATAGAAAATACCAAGTGACTTATCTTCAAGTTTGCTGATTCTTTTTTCTGCCTGATAAAATCTGCTGTTAATCTTCTATAGTGAATTTTTTATTTAAGTTGTACTTTTCAACTATAGAATTTTGATTTAGTTTCCTTTTATAGTTTCTATCTCTTTATTAATATTCTTTACTTAGTGAGACAGTATTCTCATATTTTCCTTTAGTTTTCCAGACATATTTGCCTTTAGGTCTTTGATATTTAAAGATAAATTTAAAATACATAATTTAACTGTTTGTTTAGTGTGATGGTTAATATTGTCAACTTGATTGGATGGAAGGATGCAAAGTATTTTTCCTGAGTGTCTTGCTGAGGGTGTTGCCAAAGGAGATTAACATTTGAGTCAGTGGACGGGGGAAGGCAGACCCACCCTCAATCTCAGTGGGCACAATATAATCAGCTGTCAGCATAGCCAGAATAGAAGCAGGCAGAAGAATATGAAAAGACCAGACTGGCCTAGCCTCTGAGCATACATATTTCTCCCAAGCTAGATGCTTCCTGCCTTTGAACACTGGACTCCAAGTTCTTTGGCTTTGAAACACATATTGACTTCCTTACTCCTCACCTTGCAGATGACTTATTATGGGACATTGTGATTGTGTGTGATTCTTAATGAACTCCCCTTTTTATATATAACTATCTTATTCATTCTTTCCCTGTAGAGAACTCTGACTAATGCATTTAGTAATTTCATGATCTGGGATTCATCAGGGACAGTTTCTCGTCATTGATCTTTTCTGTATATGGTCCATACTGTTAGGTTCCAGCCCAAGCTGAGATCCAAGTGGAGTTGGTGGGCAAGTGGTGGGCAGCTGAAAGAACACTAGAGAGACCACAAGTAGGTGGGACATGGCTTTATTCAGAAGCTCACTCACATTGCTGCATTTATGCACCTCACAGACAATAATGGCTCAGAGCCAGGTGATAAGCCTTTCCATGTTATGGCTACATAGCTGTGATTATATAATGCACAGGATTGTGTGCCTGTATGCCAATCCCACTGTGTCATGCTGTGCCAGATTATATTACTTGGCCTATACTTGATTGCAGTGAAGCCACTGTCCTTACACATACTTTCCTGTTATTTTGCATGTTTAATAATTTTTTTGTTGAAAACTAGACATTTACAATAATATAACTCAGAAAATTTTTGTTATCTTATACAATAATATATCTCAGAAAATTTTGTTGTTACTGCTGCTTGTTTGGGTGGTTATTTGTTTAATGACCTTTCTAAACTAATTCTGGCAATTTAATATCTTTATTATATGTTGCCACAAGTCTCTACTGAGTTAACTTATTGGAGGCAGCCAATGACTGAGCTGAGATTTCTTTAAATATCTGGAAGCAATGAATCTATAATTTCTCCCCCTAGGGGCTCTGTGTGTTTGTTGGAGTTCACCGTCTACACTTAAGTCAGTAATTGACTACTCTTCTTTTGCCATTATTTCCTGCTTACAGAGCCTCAAGGTGAATCAAAGATAAGAGCTTAGCACCTTCTCAGGTTTTTTCTTAGTATGCATATACTACATATTGCATGCGGTATTCTATATTCCCAGAAATATTTTAGAGCTTTTCAAAACCGCTAGGGACATCTCATTTCACAATTTCTCCTCTTAAACATTTTTTGTTAGTCTATTGTTTGTGCTAACCGTTATTTGTTGCTTCAGACTGTGGTGAACCTAAAACATTTGACAAATAACCACTAGGGAGAAGCTTAGCACAGGACCAGTTCAACTGAAGTCATACAAACTTTTGAGTGCAGTCTTCCAGGGGGCCACTAGATAGGGCAAATAATGACCTTCTTTCCTTCCTTCCTTCCTTCCTTCCTTCCTTTCTTCCTTCCTTCCTTCCTTTCCTCCCTCCCTCCTTCCTTCTTTCCTTCCTTCCTTCCCTCCCTCCTTCCTTGCTTTCCTCCCTCCCTCCCTCTTTCCTTCCTTCTTTCCTTCCATCCTTCCTTTCTTCCTTCTTTTTTTGACAGTCTCTCTCTGTAACCCAGGCTAGAGTGCAGTGGTGCAATCTTGGCTCACAGCAACCTCCACCTCCCAGGTTCAAGTGATTCTCCTCCCTCAGCCTCCCAAATAGCTGGGATTATAGGCACACACCACCATGCCTGGCTTATTTTGGTATTTTTAGTAAAGACAAGGTTTCACTTGTTGGCCCGGCTGGTCTCAAACTCCTGACCTCAGGTGATCCACCCAACTGAAACTTTCAAAGGTCTGAGATTACAGTTGTGAGCCACCATGCCCTGCCAAATAATGACTTTTCTTTTTTCAAGTTTTCCATCTCTGTTCAGCTCTCTCTAACACTGGGAATGCTGGCTGTCATTTTTAAGGCTGATGTGATGTTAAGGAATGGGAGGTGGAGGTAGGGATAGAGTAAGAGAAAATGCCACATACTCACTTTTCTTACTATGATTCAGTTGCTTTTCTTCACTAGATGTTCCTCATCCTTTGGACTGCTGCAAGTATTTGGTTAATTTTCCGAGTCCTGGAAAACTTGATTGTTATAAAATATTTGTCATTTATTTTATTAGTTTTATAAAGAGGCAATCTTTCAAATGTCCTTACTCTACCCTTTTTGCTCTGTCACTTCTTAAAACATTGATTCTTAAACTTTTCATTGACCTTGGTGGTGTTATTATACTTGTATCTTTTTGTGGTTATTGTATAAATTATGGATGCAATTATGAGAAAAATCCACATATGCACTCATACTATTTTGGACAACATTCTTCTGGGATTATTAACACACTGAAGGCCCACCACAGATCCTACCATAACATTCTAAAGTTAACAGCCCCTGTTTTAAAGATGCTTCTTCTTGAATGGGCATCAAAACCTACCCTCAAGAATCTAAGAATAAATCACACCAGAATGATAGCCTCATAGAAAATTTAGTACATAAATTTAATAGGTAATTCAGTCATATTGTCCATCAGTTACCATACCTGGAAAATGATACAGGTTGAGCATCCCTTATCTGAAATGCTTGGGACGAGAAGTGTTTTGAACTTTAAATTTTGGGAGATTTTAGAATATTTGCATATACAAAATGCATTAATATCTTGGAAATGGACCTAAGTCTAAATCAAATTAATTTATGTTTCAGGTATACCTTATACATATGGCCCAAAGGCAATTTTACATGACCTGTCACATGAGGTCAGGCATAAAATTTCCCTCTTGTGCTGTCGTGTCAGTGCTCAAAAAGTTTCAGATTTCAGAACGTTTCAGATTTCAGAATTTTGACTTAGGGATAGTCAACCTGCACCTCATAAGATTGCTGTGAGGATTACAGAGGGAAATGAGTATAACATAGCCTAGAATAGTACTGGATCCTTAGGTACATCAAAAATTCTAATCATTAATAACGGTATTGCCTTATCTTTCTTATCTTAATGCTACTTATACATTGATTCCCTAGGGAAGTTCTTTTGAAGAGCACCACATTTGTGTTCACTCTTTTAGGATCTTTTGGAAATAGATGTTTTAATAACATACACTATTTTTTGTAGGAAGTTTTTGAGCCCTAATTACCATTATAAGCAAGAAGAATTATTTACCCATAGGATGTGGCTTCAGTTGGAAAGATACTAAGCCTAAATATAAATAAAGAAAAGCAAAAAAAGGAAAGAATTATGAATAAAATTACAAAAAAATGCTATACAACTGGAGGAAAGATTATACAAGTCTGGTTTTTATAAGGTTTTTCTTTAAATTGATTCATTTTCTCAGATAATTTTTAGGTAAAACCCAGACCTAATTTTTTTATGTGGAGCATATTTCCATTAAAAAATCTTGTGAGAATTTAGTGATATTATTATTCTTTTTTTTTTTACTACAAAGTAAAGAATTAGATAAGTAGAAAGAAAATATGAATTAAAAATTAAAACTCCAAATTCAATTTATGCTGTTAAGAACTATGACTTCCCAAGTTCCTTCATCACAATAGCTGCCAGGGCTTAGTTATATCATAGATAAATCTCCATGGGTGACCTAGATTGGTATAAATCATAAAAACAATCCACAGTCAATTCTAAGTAGTGTCTGTGAAATACCCTGTTTACTATGATGCATTGATATTTCCCTCAGAGATTAAAATATTGAACCCTTTATAATCTGGGAAATGCTTAAAATGTACATCTCTCTTACGAATACTGTATGCATTTTAGGACATTAATAATGCTATTTAAAAGAGACAGGGGTTGGGGGAATTAAATACTATGCAATTCTACCTCACTTAGGACCTCTTTGCAGTCTGTGGGGTCCAGGATTGGTCTATTGGCAGGTCTCTGATACAAAAAGAGTAGATAGATACTGGGCAGCTAAGATGTTGAATCAAAGGATTACTTTATTTTCCAAGGTTGATTTTTCAAAAAAGAACAACCACGAACAACATACCACAGTGACCGTGAAATTTATGTCATAACTTTAAAAAATGTTAGAGAATGCCACAGAGACTTTACATGTAAATGTATTTCCCTCTTTGACTATTATGAGAACCTTTGTTATTATATTCAAATTTCCAGATTTTGTTTTCATGTACTGTGCTTGCTAATCTTTTCTTTTCTTTTTTTGAGGATCTCACTGTGTTGCCCGGGATGGAATACAATGGCATAATCATAGCTCACTGCAGCCTCAACCTCTCAGGCTCAGGTGATCCTCCCACCTTAGCCTCTTGAGTAGCTGGGACTATAGATGCACACCACCACACCTCGATAATTTATTTTGTGTTTTCTGTAGAGACAGCATTTCACCACGTTGCCCAGGCTGGTCTCAGACTCCTGGGCTCAAGCAATCTGCTTGCCTTGGCGTCCCAAAGTGCTAGGATTATAGACATGAGCCTCCATGCCCTGCCTGTATTTGCTGATCTTTTGTTGTTTGTTCTTTAATGAAGAACACTAAGATAGAAGAATGAATAATACTGTAATTTACATTTTTTTTGTTTTGATTACTCCACACTTTAGATTTTAAGTCTGCATATAGAGAAACCAAGAAACGATATTAAAATCCAAGGCAGCTTCAGTTAAAGCATATAGACTTTAGAAAATTATGAAATATTCCTGATTTATTCTGTAATACATGCTTCAAATAATTTCACCTTTTTTTTTCTCTAAGTTAAACCCACATTGATGTTGGGCAGTTCACAGACAAATTTTGAAAGCTTGTTTAGGTGGTTTTATAATTAGACCCTCCCAGGTAGCAGGAAATTTTGCTTTGCCTTCCCATTTAGCAGCTGTGCTCCAGCTGGGTCTGTTTGTTATGAATGAAATGGCTCCTTAAATTTATGTTCTATGCATGATCAGGCTTGGCATTAGATGCTGCTTCTGGATGATAGTAAAGATAAACACCAAAGGGTGTCAGATTGAAATTCTGGATCATGGTGTGTTAGATGGCATTATCAACCATTCTTGTATATTTCTATTAAAGCCAAGTAATGTGACTGATGGATCTTTGAAAAGTGAATCATTTCCAGTCATTGAATGTTTCTGTAACGTGATTGAGATAAATCCCCATGATATGTCTATGGAGTATAACGAACTGTGAAATATGCAAGAATAGAGGTTGTGGCAATATAGAACACTTGCCCCAAATAATGATATTCCTTTGCTTCAGGCCATAGGCTTATGAAAGATGTAAATCATTTCTACAAATAGTTCTCGTCAAACATCACAGGATGGAAGGGTGTCTTCCTATTTCTTACATGAAGACTTGTTTTGCCTCACAGTTTATCTTTTCTTTGTCTTCCTTATTGAAATCAGTGGCTTGTGCAGAGTTTCCACTGGAAAAGTCTATGCAGTGTGTTTGCCAATTTACTGACAGCCCACCAAGTTCTATCAGTACAAAAAAGTGAATTAAAGCTGGAAGTTGCTTTGTTTTTTTCTAAGCAGCATCTTCAATTAATATCTATGGAAGACAATAAGGGGAGTGAGGCCACAAAAATGCTATGAAACATCAATATTTTCTTTGAATTTCCTAAAAGTTATTTATATTATTTTAAAATAATTTTCAAAAGATTTATCAGTGAAAAAATCAGCTGTATACAAGTTTTTCTTTGCTATACAATTTTAAACTGACTTTTCTCCACCTTCTTGGAGAAGAGATAATTAGCTTTGGTCCTGTGAAGCTCTGGTAAAATTTCAAGTATTGAATATACCTAAGTGAAATAAAGTAAGGCATAATTCAAGTACTGCCTTAATAAAATGTCCAGGTGTAGAGGCTCATACCTGCAATCCCAGCACTTTGGGAGGTTGAGGTGGGAGGCTTGCTTGAGGCCAGGAGTTCAAGACCAGCCTAGGTGATGTAAGAAGACTCTGCTACTACAGAAAATAAAATTAAATATTAACTAGGTGTGGTGGTGCACACCTGTAGTTCTAGCTACCAAGGAGTCTGAAGCAGGAGGATTAGGTGAGCCTGGGAAATGGAGGCTACAGTGAGCCACATTTATGCCACCATACTCCAGCTTAGGTGAGAGAGTGAGACCCTGTCTATATCAAAAAGTAATAGTTAAGCAAGTACTGTTTTAAAGCAGGAATTCTTGGGTTAATTACTAATAATGTGGTTTTTCTATTTTTTCTTTTGATTTTATATACATTGTATAGTTTGAAGGTTGTTTGAAAACGTCTTATTAGGATTTTCAGCAAAAGCTAGGGTTTATCAAAAATAGAAACAATTTAAATCATATATAAAAGAGATTAAGTTTTAGGTCATATGACCATGTTTCTGGGTATTTACTTGTCAGCATTGCGATCAGATCCTGAGAGACGAGTTCATTTTTCCTGGCTTAATCTAGACAAATAAAATTAGTAGAAAGTGTTCAATGTTCTCTTCCATTTGCATTAATTGAAATTCTGGCACAAGGCCCCATTTAAAACTTAGCACATGCATACTTTATTTGAGACCTTCAAAATGACATTATTGATTTTTAATACTTCACCAACATCATTTTTATGTTAGTATATAATAATCTTTATATATATCACTAAAATTTGTCCCACTTATGCACAGGAAATAAGGGAAAACTAAATTATTTAGTTAAATCTTTTCTCCCTCTTCCAGCATTTTTAGAAGTGTTTTTAAAAGTCCACTTATGTTAGAGTTAATTCTTTTTGTTTATCTTCCTTGAGTGAGTAACTTACATTTTTTGATCATTTAACATGTATTAGCTGAATACAGGCTATATCTCATTTAATTCTCATCACAAATCTAAGCAGGTACAGCTATTATTACATTTATGTTATAGATAGTGAAAGAGAACAAGTCACTTACTTGCCCAAGACTGTACAGATTGTGAGTGTTGAGGCCAATCTGTGTTATGACAGACCACAAGCTCTTAACTAAAACATTATACTATCACTTCTAATTATTCCTGGGTTCCATATTCATGATTTCATCTACTTGCTAAACTTTATTTTCAACCCCCAAATCAGTATTTACTGCACTTTTGTGGTTGTTTGGAGGCATGTATGGAGTAGCAAAAAATTTGAGTACCCCAGTGTGCATGCTCCTAGCTGTGGTTGAACAATGTAATGCTCTTTCTTGTTTTAGCTCTTATACTATAAGCAAATGTCCTCTAAATCTATTTAGGGCCATCTTTTGTTTGTTTTTGCACTTTTGTGCCTTTCTTTTGGAGATTTCACTACTTAAAATGGCCCTCAACCAGAAGTACTGTAGTGCTGTGTAATGGTGCTAAGTACAAAAGGTTGTAATATGGTTTAGAGAGAAAATAACTGCATTATATAAGCTTTACTTAGGAATGAATTACAGGGCTGTTGGCCATGAGCTCAATGTTAATGAATTAACAATACATATGAAATACGGTGTCTTTAAACTGAAACATACATAAAACAATGTGATTGGTTGGCAAAAATGGGACCAGAGTCTCACAGGAAACTAATCCTGTATTTCTTCCAGGAAAAATGTTCCTAGAAGTCAATACTTGCTGATTTGTTGTTCTTAGTGACTTTATAGAGCAAAACTACCATGAGTAATGAAAATCAACTGTATTGCCCTTCTATAACAATCATCCTTTATTGAAGACTTACTATCTATATCTATTTCATTTCCTTTTCCCCAAAGTCAAGTATTTTGATCTTTATTTTACAGATAAGGGATTGAGATATGACTGTCAGCCAGCTACTAGATGACTATTTGACATTTGAATCAGCTTGTCTCCAAAACTGGTGCTCTTTACTCTAAGATACATAGCGTTGGGCTCCAACCCAAGTTAGAGTCCAGTGGGAGTTGGTGAACAGGTGGCAGGCAGCTCTGAAAGAACAGTAGAGGGACTGTAGGCAGTCAGGATATGGCTTTATTCCCTCCTCTCTCTACAACACCATCAGCAATGTATTTATAACACCTCACAGATGATAGTGGCTCAGAGCCAGGTATGAGTTCACATAAAGTAGTTACATAAATGTGATTATGTAATGTTCAGGGTTGTGCACTTGCACTCCCAACCTGCTGTGTCATTCTGTACCAGATATTTGCCTTGGCCTACTTCTATCTGCAGTGTAGCAGTGCAGCCATTTTCCTTACTCCAATTGCTAGGCCAAGGGACTCCTTTCACTGGGGAGATGTGCCCATAGGGTAGAGCCCTGGACCCATAGGCCACAGCAGAAATATCAGCAGCAGCAATTTACTGCTAAGATTCCTGCTATGCTGCCTGTAACTATTAGGGTCCAGCATAGGCCAGAGCCCAGGGACGCCCACCATGCCCGTAGATGATCATCAGTAAGGGTCTCAACTGCTTGTGCCAGCCCCTACAAAGCTGCCATTATGTTCTATTGATTGTCAGGGGTTAAGGTACAACATTGTGTTCCTAAAAGGGCACATGTGCCACCTTGGGCAGCAATTACTATGTCTAAAGCCATCCAGTTGTGTGGTGTCCCCCAGGCTACACCTCAGCCAGTTCCCTAATCAAACACAAAAGGCTCTATGCTCCCATCCACCTGCAAGTAGTCCTTCAGTTGCAGCATCCAGGCAGGACTGGGCTGAGCAACATTATCTTTTTCCCTTTGGGGTATTTTCTGGATTTGCTGCTCCAGGGACAATTGCTTCCATAAAATTAATAGTACTTCATTGGGTTGCCTATCAATTTTCTCCTGGTTGACCCCAGTCAAAATCAAATCAGTCCACATCTGTGTGTGTGTCACTTGTTGGAACCCCTTTTTGCCCCATGAGGGAGCCACCTGCAAAAGGGGAAACTTCCCCTTCTTTATGGCATGGATCCCTCAGTCCCAGTGATGGCCTTCTGCTTCCTGGAAGGCAGCCACGACAGTAGTTACTTCATGCATGCGGTGCTCCACATACAGGGTGAGGATAGCAAACAGGATGCTGAAGGCACTTGGGGGCGCAGAACCCAACATGAGGTCTCTCATGTGCGAAGTAAAACATTCAACATCTGGCCCTCGGATATTCAGATCAAACATAGCTTGCCACATACCTGGATTACTTGCACCAACTCTGTATATGACATTTACTCACAGTTTCTGGTATTTCACTAGCATCATTCCATGTTGTCCATATGGCCACCATCGGCCATTCAAGCAGGGTGTGGTCACCTTGCCCTGGTGCTAACCACCTGCTCACCTGCAACTGCTGACAGAGGGAGGAGTTGTGATAAAAGCCAACTTTTCCATTTCAGAGGCAGAGCAGGAGATACTACCCACTCCTTCATCCCAAAGATGAAGCATCCAGGCAGGTAGTGGTTCCCCTGGATGCTGTTGACATTGTTTACCTAATTCTTGCAACTCGGTTTGGCTATAGGCACTGTATGAAGTGTACTCTGTTATAGTGGGGTTTCTTGAGCCCACTCTTGGGCCCTAGCTGCTGTTAGTGTTCTATTTTCTGATGGACCACTGGGTGAGCTTGCAATGGGAGATCTTCCTCCTTGGTATCAGACCAAGTGGGGATCTCTGACCGGAATGGTGGGCCCAGGCCCACACTAACAGCAGTCCCCACTTCTCATTCCAAGCTGTGTATCTGGGCCTCCAGGTGCTCTACTTGCCCCAGGAGGTTCCTTACCTGTGCTGCATCCTTTAGGGACTGAGCATGCACTTCCTGTAGCCCTGTCAAAAACATCCATCCAACTCTGCCAGCAAAGGCACACTCCTTCTTGTTACCATGTGCTTCCAAGTGCTTCAGTGCCTTCTTCATGCTCACTGGGGGCCTGTCACTGCTGCCCATGTTTCCACTGAGGCCGATCCTAGCAGCAAAGCTGCCACTGGGTAGCATATCCCATAGGGGGATCCACATGGCTGACTTGGGATCACTGGGGGCTGACAGTTCACTCACCTCAGGATACTGCTGATTATGCCACATGTTGGGCTCCAACCCAAGCTGTAGTCCAAAAGCAGTTGGTGAACTGGTGGCAGTCAGCTGAAAGAACACTCAAGGGGCTGTAGGCAGTTGGGACATGGCTTTCTTTCCTCCTCTCTCCACAGTGTCAGCAGTGTATTTATACATCTCACAGATAATAGTGGCTCAGAGCCAGGTATGAGCTTACATAAAATAGTTACATACATTTGATTATATAATGCGTGGGGTTATGAGCCTGTGCTCCAAACCCTCTGTGTCATGCTGTACCGGATGTTTGCCTCGGCCTACTTCAATCTGCGGTGCAGCAATTTTCCTTACACATAATCTGGTCATTAACACCTCCTTCTGTTAAAACTTTCAAATAAATGTATTAATGTTTACATTTGAAATCATCACTGTTTACAGATGCCTTGTGTGGTATGCATTAAACAAAATAAATCTCAGAAGAACAAAACAGTAAGACTCTTAAGTAATAGCTGTTCAGCAATTTGAAATACATATATTTTTAGAATATGTGGCTATCTTTGTGAAATAATTTTGGGGTGACTAAAGGTTCCTTACATTTCTTTTTAAAAACTTTATCATATGAAATTCATTACATGGGGTAAATCCTTTCCACTTCTCTTCTAATACAGCCACGTGATTAATACAACATGAAATGAAGTTTATTTGGTAGTCCTCCTTCTAATCTGGGGAAATGAGAATTTAAGTTATTCAGGCAGCTTAGAGCATTGCAAGGCCAACCTGTGCTGGGTGCTCCAAAGCAGAGGTGGCTATTGGTGTGATGGGCTGAGGGCTGGAGTGCAGCAGCAAGATGGGTTAACGGTGGAAGAACTAAAGATCTGTTTCATCTAAGATCTGCTTTTACCTTGAGTTGACATTAGTTAATTGGAGTGCTAACCACCTTCTGCCTTGCCCTGATCTGCTTAATCACCCAAGATAGCTGCTACAGCTTTTTCTTAAGTTACGATGCTTAAATTACTTGTAACTAGAATACCTAATATGAAGAATGCATATCTGTGGCCCTACACATACTTATCTCTGTGGATGGGCCCTGAAATCATAGGTGAGAATCTTGTAAGGGAGCAAGGAACAGGGCAACATAGTGTAGTAAAAGAAAGGCAGTCAACTGAAAGACAACATGTGTGAATACAAGCCTAGGATCTGCCACTTATTATTTGTATCACTTGGAGCAAGCCACGTAATTCCTCAGTGAGCCTCAGTTACTCCATCTTTGAAATGGGAGTGATAATAGAAACAACATCAAACAAATAGGGCTTAAATAAGATAACATATATAAAAGTGTTTTGTAAGAATATTTTGACTAAAATAATATATTATTACTCTTTTTTAAGAAAGTAGAGTGATAAACATTAATGCTCTTATTATAAGTTGGAGGAATCTGTATTCAAAGTTTGTAATATATAGGTGAGAAATAGATGTCTGTCTGCAACATGATGGAGAATGGAATATGTTGAAGGCTTTCCCTCCCCCCAGGTATTTTCTCTGTCACGTGCTACAGATGCTGAAATCATATTATAACGGAGAACTGTTCTAACTTCCTTTAGCATGTAAATGCTATTTGGTAGAAAGAATGCTTTGAATATAAATTATTAATAAGATCTTATGCCATGAGATGCCAGGGCCAAGAAAGGTTATCTTAGGGGGTGAAAGGAGTATTCAAGGTGACATATAAAAAGAAAAATTTTGCCTACTTCAGTTTCATCTCTTTGTTAATACATTAATCGGGACACAATCAGCCCCCCCCCCACCTCCCTCACACACGTTCAACACTCACACTATAGTGGAAATTGGAAAGATGTGACTAGTGAAGCATAGAGAGAAAATGAACAAATCAGGTTTGTGATTAAGCCAGAGAAGAGGAGGAAAAGAAAGTGTGATAGCCAATGCCAAGTTATGCCAAAATTCTTTTTATAACTTTGGATGTTATGATGTTAGAAATGATGAGGGTAAAATTACAGAGAAGCAATGTTATGTTGCTCTTAGGCACTTCATCTCTTGTCAGCTGATTGCTAACTATGATGGCTGTGAAACTCACAGTGGTGAGAGTCTGGCTTTAAAATACTTAGTATTTATTTCAGTCTCTTTTTCTCTTCTGTTTGCAATGTTTGTATCCACAGTCATCTTCTATTACCTGTGGCCCAGAAACATTTTCCTAGACCTGGTCAATAGCTTCTGATCCTTAGTATCCTGCTTAGCCACCATGTCTCAGTAATGCTTTTGGCAATTCTATCAGAGAGTTTCAATAATTCCCCAGTTTATACTGTTAAAAAACTTCATCCATGCATCTATAAAAGCACTTAGCAAATGGTATTTTTTTTTCTTTTCCCATACATATCTTTCTCTATCTCTAGAGTATCAACTCCTAGAGGTCTTTAAACCATCTCTATTTTTGCGTTTTCAGCACTTAACAGAAAGGTCAAGATCAATGCATGGTAGCTTTTAAAAATATAATTGTTGAGGGAATTAATATTATGACTATTACAATTTTTAGTTTGTCAATTTCTTTACTGTTTCCTTTTTTCCTTTCAGCTTATCAGCAATTTTTAACTTTTGTTACATATAGGCTGGTTATTCAATTTTTCCTTGTAGGCTATAGTTATGATTGCAGCCTACTTTTTCTTCATATGAATAATTCTCTAATTCTGCCTAGACTTTTTTCACATCCTCCCATTATTCAGCTTACATTCCTTTATATTAATGTCAATAATTTCCAATACCACCTTCTCATGAATCTTCAATTTTCTAATAAAATTACTTTCTAGAATGCCAAATAAGTCTTTCATCTCAAAAAAATTTAGTTGACTTGATTAAACAAATGCCATTTGATCCTCATGCATTATTTTGTTCATCATGACATAACAATGTTCTCATAGTTTTCAAAAATGCTATGGAAACATAAAACATATTCCTCATGTTTTGAAGATTTAACCAAGAAAACTATATTACAGAAAATCAGCAAACAAGTGTTTCCCAATTATAAGAATTTTTTTGCAGAATTATATCTAATATTAGCTTTTTATTCTTTCATTACAAATATATTTATTAGCTATCTGGTATGTGTAATATGTAGATTACACATAGAATTTTTGGATAGATAGAAAGCTTTTTAAAAACAAAAATAATATCCTCATTCAAATGGATCCCTCTTCAAGAATCAGAAATCTAAATGTAACCCTGTTTGATGATACTATAAATTTCCATAATTGTATCTATATTATGTTGAACATTACTTCAGAAAATTTCTCTAAGCAAGGGTATACAATTTCATTACAAACTCAGCATTTTTCAATTAGCTCGATTTCCCCATTTTATCTTCATAGAACTTCTATTTACTGTGCCCCTCGGAGAAGCAAATTTTTCCTTCCTATACAAAATCTTGAATTTATATTATTCCAGATTCACACTCAAAGATTATTAGTCCCTTGAATCCTTTTCATTGTTGTTATTTGCTCATTTTTTGTTTCAGAGGCAATATCATAGTGGGTTGTTTTATCACAGTCTTGGCTCAGAAGAAATCTCAATTAGTTTTCCCAACATATACGTGTTAGAAGTTTTTGTCAAAATACCACTAGCTTCTTTCATTTGTTGTTTACCAGTATTGTGAGAGATTTTAAAGAGAGCAGGGTGGGGACTATGAGGGTGAGGGGGTGGAAAGATTCTTCATGCAGGACAAGCCTGGAGCAAAATCATAGGGCACAAGCTGGCATCATTCTTGCCAGTAACCAGTGGGCCGTATGCTGGTGGCTCTTGCATGAATGTCTTCCCAGTGAACCAGTGGGAGAGACAGTTATTCCCAACCCTAAGTCATCTTCGGGTTTCATCTCTCAGAACTAGGTCAACAGTCTTCAAAAAAAAAGAAAAGTAAAAACTGAAATAATTATTTTCCTAAAATCTACCTGTGAAATCACTCTGTAAAGCATCAGCCACATTTACATAAATAGTCCTGGCAATGATGGGCATAGACATAACTGCTCTTGACATAGGCATTCATTAACTCAAGGAATTTTTTAAATGAAAGATATTATAAATGAATTAAACAACAAAAACAACAAAGGCAGCCTCTGACCCTCAGTACAGATATCCACATTTGAGCTGGCACCTTCAGTGGTCACTTGTTATAAAGCTATTGTTTTTTTTGTCATTAATCACTATAGACGATATGATCACAGCTAGTCCGGGTTAAATGAGAAGAAAGTAGTGGCACAGAATAATTATTAAAGAGGATTAATTCACAGAATTCATTTAAGAACCTAGTTTCCTTCCCCCAATCCCCTACCCCAGGGACTGTTAATAACAAATTGGGAATTATTTTAGAAAAGGATCACGAGTTTGTAGAGATCAGTGGGGTAGATTCAGGTAAATACATTTACTTTCATTAATTATTTATCCTTTATTCTGGTAATACCCACACCTAATATAAAATTCACCATGCATAACAAAGTGTGCATTTACAACGTTGTACAACTGTCACTAGTATCTAATTCCAGAACATTTTCATGGCCCCCTTCAGAAAACCTTATGCCCTTTAAGTAGTCACTTCTCATTCCTCCCTCTTCTCGATCTCATTTCTCTCTATAAATTTGCCTGTTCTGGACATTTCATGTAAATAGGAGTATATGTGGCCTCTCATGTTTGGCTTCTTTTACTTAGCATAATGTTTCAAGGTTCATCATATAGTAGCATGTGTAAGTATTTATTCCTTTTTATGGTGAAAAAATATTTCATTGTATGGAAATACCACATTTTGTTTGTCCATTCATCAGAAGATGGACATTTGGGCTGTTTCTGTTTTTGGCTATTGTGAATAGTGCTGCTATGAACATTCATATACCAGTTTTTGCCTGAATGCCTGTTTTCAATTTTTTGCATATATACGCAGGGGTGGAATTGCTGGGTTCTATGGTAGTACTAAGTTTAACTTATTGAAGAACCATCAAACTTTCTTCCACAGTGGCTACACCATTTTATATTATACAAGCAATATACAAGGATTCCAATTTCTTCACATCATTTTCATCACTTGTTTTGTTTTTGTCTCATTTCATAATATAGCCATCCTCATTGGTATGAGGTGGTATTGTGATTCTGATTTACACAGAAGAAAATATATTTGAATAAATCCTCTTGAGACTATATTTTCTCCCAAGGCTATCATGGCTTGAAACAAAGGTAACATTTTAGTAATCTTTTCAGGATTCAAGAAAGATGAGAAGAGTTACTCTCCGGAATGTCATTTTACTTAAGAATATTGTATTTCTTTGGAAATATGGGGCTTTTCCTAGAAGGTAGAAAATAAATCTAAGATAATCATGGTTGAATTGTTCAGAAGTTCCATATCTCTTCAGGGAACTTGGTTATGGGGATACAAGGTGACATAACTGGGAAGACCACAGGCTAGGACTGGTCCAAACATCTTATTTCCCTTTCCACACAGCCAAAGCTGGGAGAGGAAAAAGTATCTCAAAATCATGATTCTCCAAAACGATCGTTTTTTCCCATTGGAAAGTGAGTAATTCTCCTTTCCCAAGTGGAGAGTAGGTCCTCTTCCACATAGAGTTTCTTGTTGGATGTTAAGTGATTGATATATATCAGTTCCCTGGAGAACAGAATCTTAAACACAAAACAAAACAAACAGACAAACAAAAACCACTCAAGTGTCAAAGCTTAGTTGAGAAGTGCCATCTCAGGCTAGTGAGAATGAAGGACAGGGAACCAGGCAGGTTCAGTTGGACAGCAATAGAAAGATGATAAGTTACTGTGCTTTCAAATTGCTGCAAGGAAGCACAGATGGTTACTCAGGAAGCCCCATTTTATCAAGACTGTCACTAAACAAACTGTATCTTGAAAAATGCCTCAGATATTCTATTGGAAGAAGGGAAATAAACTTACTTGCTTGCTCTATCCCCTTCCTTATTTTATTAGATAAATTTCATTCCAGAGAATTAATTCCTCCAAATAAACTAGATTTTATTACTTGAGTGCTTTGGTAGTTACTAGGAAAGCCTTGTAGTTGGGTGCTTCTTTCAAGTCTGGAAGTGATATATTGAATTCAGACACATGGTTGCTCAGCCTCAGTTAGCAGAATTCTGAGTATCTACTCAGAGTCTGTTGTCATGGTGGAGGTCAATGAAGACAGATGAGGCTGAAGATATCTAAAAAGGCACCTAAAGTGCTACTAAAACAGAATGGATGATTACATTTATACTTTGCAAGTTGTCTTGTAATTAGCTTTGTAGATTAATTAAATGCCTTTTTATTATTCACATGTTATTAGTTGATCCAAACATCCCCAAATCAAGAGTTAAAAAATATGATGATGAAAATTTATATGTAACATTCATGGTGGCAATATTTGTTAGATATTTTGATCTTTTTAGGATGTTTATGACATTTCCCCCAAACAAGACATAAAAGTTTACCTCCTTACTTCATATTTCACTTATAATTTAAATGCATTTATCTATTTTACTATGTACATAAGGAAAACAAAGTTATAAAGGTCATGGATGAACCCAATGACAGAGAAAGCCAAACAATTTAAAACTTAAAGATTGATTTTCAAAAGCAAAAGCTCATTGTTTGAAATGACATTGAAAAGCTGAACTTTTTGCAACCTTACTAGAAGAGAGAGAACATATAAATAAAATATTAAAGAAAAGGGAATATAGCTACAGGTGTGAAAGATATTCAAAGGAATATTATAAACTGCTAAATGTCAATAACTTGAAATACTAATTAAGTAGATTTTTTTCAATATCTATTTTGCATAATACTCCAAAATTAACATAGAAATAGAAAATTTGTACACATTATTCTCTACCACCAAATCTTTGCCCTAAAACTATAATTTTACAGGTGAGTTCTATCAAACTGTTAAAAAATATATATTCATTTTACACAACTTATATCTTACAGTAGAAAAGAAAAGAAGATACATAACTCAACTTTTTGAAGTGAGTGTAACTTTGGTATCCATATTAGCCAGGCTCCCAGTAGGAAGCAGTTGGCATGCCCACACTGGGGGACTATGGAGATTAAATGTATGTATGAAGGGAAACTCTACAATGATATTGACTGGCTTTAGGGAAATTAAGAGGGAATAGTTTTTACCCAGGCTTACAACATAAGCAACTAATACCACTCTTTAGCCTAAAGGAGCAATTTGAGGCAATTATTGTAAAAATCCAAAGTGAAGCTGAAACTTTTGGTAAAAGATATATCAAATTCTACAGTCTAACAGAAAGGGAAGTCAGGGGAGTAAGAGTCAGATTTCACTCAACTGCTGCTCTTAAATCTCAAACCAGAGATAGATACCACCTGAAACCCTCAAAATGGCTATTAAAAAGTCAAAAAATAATAGACACTAGTAAGGCTATGGAGAAAAAGGAATGCTTATACACTGAGAATGTTATTTCAGCTATTGTGAAAGAAGCCTGGGAATACCTGAAAAAACTTAAAACAGAATTACCATTGAACCTAGCATCTCATTATTAGGTATATACCCAAAGGAATACAAATCATTCACTATAAAGACACATGCATGTGTATATTCACTGTAGCACTATTTGGAATAGCAAAGATATGGAATCAACCTAAATGCACATCAGTGGTAGACTAGATAAAGAAAATGCTGTATATATACATCATGCAATACTACACAGCCATAAAAAAAGAATGAGACCATGTTCTCTGCACCCACATGGATGGATCTGGACGCCATTATCCTAAGCAAACTAACACAGGAACAGAAAGCCAAATACCGCATCTTCTCCCTTATAAGTTGTAACTAAACATCAAATAAGTATGGTTACAAAGAAGGAACAACAGACACTGCGGCCCACTTGAGAGTGGAGGGTAAGAGCAGGCTGAGGATTAAAAAACTACCTAGGGGATA
Source organism: Cheracebus regulus (assembly GCA_963574635.1). Classification (NCBI taxonomy): domain Eukaryota; kingdom Metazoa; phylum Chordata; class Mammalia; order Primates; family Pitheciidae; genus Cheracebus; species Cheracebus regulus. The sequence continues at coordinate 12,608 of CAUYQU010075528.1, read as the reverse complement.
CTATGATTATTACCAGGGTGATGAAATAATTTGTATGCCAGATCCCCATAACACATTATTTACCTACATAACAAACCTGTACATGTACCCTGGACCTAAAATAAAAGTTTTAAAAAATTAGATCACTGATTAAACTTTACCAGAAGCCAGGGGCAAAGTAACCTGTGGAGGGAACCCATTCAGTACCTTTCATGACACAGAGCAGGAGGGAGAAGAATACAGAATGAATTTGTTTTTAATTGTAGTTTAAGTTCTGGGGCACATGTGCAAATCATGCAGGATTGTTGCATAGTATACACATGCCATGGTGGTTTGCTGTCTCCATCCTTCTGTCACCTACATCGGGCATTTCTCCCAGTGTTATCCTTCCCCAACCTCCCCATCACCCGCTGTCTTTCCCCTACCCCAACATCCCCCAACAGACCACAGTATGTGATGCTTCTCTCCTTGTGTCCATGTGTTCTCATTGTTCAACACCCTCATATGAGCGAGAACATGTGGTGTTTGGCTTTCTGTTCTTGTGTCAGTTTGCTGACAATGATGGTTTCCAGATTCATCCATGTCCCTACAAAGGACATGAACTCATCCTTTTAATGGCTGCATAGTATTCCATGGTGTATTGTGTCACTTTTTCTTTGTCCAGTCTATCATTGATTGGCATTTGGGTTGGTTCTAAGTCTTTGCTATTGTAAACAAGGCCACAATGAACATATGTGTATGTGTCTTTATAATAGAATGATTTACAATCCTTTGAGTATATACCCACTAATGGGATTGCTGGGTCAAATGGAATTTCTATTTCTACATCCTGGAGGAATCAACACACTTTCACAATGGTTGAACTAATTTACGCTCCCACCAACAGTGTAAAAGTGTTCCTATTTCTTTACATCCTTTCCAACAACTGTTGTCTCCAGATTTTTTAATGATAACCATTCTAATTCTTGTGAGATGATATCTCAATGTGGTTTTGATTTGCATTTCTCTAATGACCAGTGATGATGAGCATTTTTTCATGTTTCCTGGCTGCATAAATGTCTTCTTTTGAAAAATGTCTGTTCATATCCTTTGCCCACTTTTGAATGGGTTTGTTTGTTTTTTTCTTATAAATCTGCTTTAGTGCTTTGCAGATTCTGTATATTAGCCCTTTGTCAGATGGGTAGATCGCAAAAATTTTTTCCCATTGTGTCGGTTGCTGGTTCTCTCTGATGACTGTTTCTTTTGCTGTGCAGAAACTCAAGTTTAATTAGATCCCACTTGTCTATTTGGCTTTTGTTGCCATTGCTTTTGGTGTTTTAGTCATGAAGTCCTTGCCTATGCCTACATCCTGAATGGTGTTGCCTAGGTTTTCTTCTAGGGTTTTAATGGTGTTATGTCTTATGTTTAAATCTTTAATCCATCTGGAGTTAATTTGAGTGTAAGGTGTAAGGAAGGGGTCCAGTTTCAGCTTTCTGCACATGGCTAGCCAGTTTTCCTAACACCATTTATTAAACAGGGAATCCTTTCTGCATTTCTTGTTTTTGTCAGGTTTGTCAAAGATCAGATGGTTGTAGATGCGTGGCGTTTCCATGTAGTTGTGTGGTTTTGGTTGAGTTAATTAATCCTGAGTTCTAATTTGATTGCACTCTGGTCTGAGAGACTGTTATGATTTCCATTCTTTTGCATTTGCTGAGGAGTGATTTACTTCCAATCGTGTGGTCAGTTTTAGAGTAAGTGTGATGTGGTGCTGAGAAGAATGTATATTTTGTTGATTTGAGGTGGAGAGTTCTGTAGATGTCTATTAGGTCCACTTGGTCTAAATCTGCATTCAATTCCTGGAAATCCTTGTTGATTTTCTGTCTCATTGATCTAATATTGACAGTGGAGTGTTAAAATCTGCCACTATTATTATGTGGGAGTCTAAGTCTCTATGTAGTTCGTTAAGAACTTGGTTTATGTATCTGAGTGCTCCTGTATTGGGTGCATGTATATTTAGGACAGTTTGCTTGTTGCATTGATCCTTTTACCATTATGTTATGCCCTTTTTTGTCTCTTTTGATCTTTGTTGGTTTAAAATCCAGTTTATCAGAAACTAGGATTGCAACCCCTCCTTTCTTTTGCTCTCCATTTGTTTGGTAAATCTTTTCCATCTCTTCATTTTGAGTCTGTATGTGTCTTTGCATGTGAGATGGGTCTCGTGAATATAGCACACCAATGGGTCTTGGCTTTTTATCCAGTTTGCCAGTTTGTGTCTTTTGATTGGGGCATTTAGGCCGTTTACATCTAATGTTAATATTGTTATGTATGAATTTGGTCATGCCATTTTATTCCTGGCTGGTTGCTTTGCCTGTTAGTTGACGCAGTTTCTTCATTGTATCGTTGGTCTTTACCATTTGGTATATTTTTGCAGTGGCTGGTATTGGTTGTTCCTTTCCATGTTTGTTTAGTGTTTCCTTCAGGAGCTCTTGTAAGGCAGATCTGGTGGTGATGAAATCTCTCATCAATTGCTTGTCTATAAAGTATTTTATTTCTCCTTCACTTATGAAGTTTAGTTTGGCTGGATATGCAATTCTGGGTTGAAAGTTATTTTAAGGATGTTGAATATTGGCCCCCAATTTCTTCTGACTTGTAGAGTTTCTGCCAATAGATCTGCTGTGAGTCTGATGGGCTTCCCTTTGTGGGTGACCTGACCCTTCTCTCTGGCTGCCCTTAGCATTTTTTCCTTCGTTTCAACCCTGGTGAATCTGATAATTATGTGCCTTGGGGTTGCTCTTCTTGAGAATATCTTTGTGGTGTTCTCTGTATTTACTGGATTTGAATGTTGGCCTGCCTTGCTAGGTTGCAGATGTTCTCCTGGATAATATCCTGAAGAGTGTTTTCCACCTTGGATTCGTTCTCTCTGTCACATTGAGGTACACTGATAAAATGTAGTTTAGGTCTTTTCACATAATCCCATATTTCCTGAAGGTGTTGTTAATTTCTTTTCACTCTTTTTTCTCTAATATTTCCTTCTTGTTTTATTTGATTGAGTTAATATTCAGTGTCTGATTATCCTTTCTTCTGCTTGATTGATTTGGCTATTGAAACTTGTGTATGCTTCACGATGTTCTCGTGTTGTATTTTTCACCTCCATCAAGTCGTTTATGGTCTTCCCTAATCTGGTTATTCTAGTTAGTATTTTGTCTAACGTTTTTTTCAAAGTTGTTAGTTTCTTTGCATTGGGTTAGAACATGCTTCTTTAGCTCAGAGAAGTTTGTTATTACCCACCTTCTAAAGCCTGCTTCTGTCAATTTGTCAAACTCATTCTCCATCCTGTTTTGTTCCCTTGCTGGTGAGGAGTTGTGATCTCTTGGAGGAGGAGAGGCATTCTGGTCTTTGATGATTTCATCCTTTTTGTGTTGGTTTCTTCCCTTGTTCAGGGATTTATCTACCTTTGATCTTTGAAGTTGATGCTTTCGGATGGGGTCTCTGAGTGGACATCCTTTCTGTTGATGTTGAAGCTATTTCTTTTTGTTTTTTAGTTTTCCTTCTAACAGTCAGGCTCTCTGCTGTAGGACTGCTGGATGTCCACCTTGCTTGCCTGGGAATCACCCGTGGGGGTTGCAGAACAGCAAGGATTGCTGCCTGATCTTTCCTCTGGTAGCTTTGTCCCAGAAGGGCACTTGCCAGCTGTCAGCCAGAACTCTCCTGTATGAGGTGTCTTTTTTATTATACAGGGGTCAGGGAGCTACTTGAGGAGGCAATCTGTCCCTTATCTGCCTGCAGAGGCACTCCTGGGCTGTCATGGACTCAGTCCAGCTGCTGTGTAAGCTTCCTCTCTCTTTTGTTTACATAGGTAGGTTTACACTGGCCTCAGCAATGGCAGATACCCTTCCTCCCACCAAACTTGATCATCCCAGGTTGAGCTCTAATTGATGTGCTGGCTGAGAAACTCTCAAGCCAAGTGAGAGGGCTTCAATTTGCTGGTCTTCATCCAGCCTTATCACCTTCTTTCTAGGGAGTGGGTAGCTCCTTACCACAAGTGCTGTTGGTGCTGACAAAACGTCCATCCAGATCTGTCCTGACAACCTGTGGTAATGGTCGAGGCTGCCATTCAAATCTGTGCTGGTAACTTGTGATGCTATTCAGCCCAGTGGGGATCTCCTGGTCTGTGGGTTGCAGAGGCCGTGAGAGAAGAGCAGTATCTGAACCGGAGTGCCAGGGGATGAGGGAAGTCCCCAGTTCTCTGTTCAGTTGCACTTCCAAGGTGAGGCATTGCCCTGCCCTACCTGGGTTTGCCCTCCTTGGGCTACACCCACTGTCCAACCAGTCCCATTGAAATGAACCTGGTACCTCTGTCAGAAATGCAGAGATCACTTGCCTTCTGCATCTCTATCACTGGGAACTGCACTCTGGAGCTGTTCCTATTTGGCCACCTTGACAGAATCCCCTGAGAATAAATTTTAAAGGGAAAATGAAAAAAAAAATATGCAGCACAGTATCAAAACTAGCAAAGACACCATAAGAAAATGAAATTTTAATCAATGCTCAATTCCTTTTGAACATAGATTAAAATTTTCCAAATATTAATTAGCCAACAAAATATAGCATCATATTTTTCAAAATAGACCATGAGTCAAAAAAGATTTATCTCAGGAAGGCAAGAACAATCAACATCAGAAAATGTAGTAACAACATGTATCACACTAATGGACTATATGGGAAATATCATGATCATTTTAATATATGCAGACAAAGCCTTTGATGATAATGTTAAGTGTCTGAGTTTTTGTAAATGTTCATAAAAAAAAACAGGAATTAAGGAAATGTCCGTTATCGTATAAAAGCTCTTTTTCATCACCCCTGTTGCCAGCCATTCATATTGACAAAATAAAGCAAAACAAATTAACAAACATAAGCCAACATCAAATGTTATTGTTAATGAAGAAATTTTGAAAGTTTCCATTTAATGTTAGAAATTAGGCAAAAATTCTGACATTCTTCTACCGTTTAAAATAGTCCTGGGAATTGTCTAATTAAATACAAAAGAAATTCTTTGTCTGTGAATAAAAAGACAAAGATAAATGTTAAGTATTTGTAATTAACTATCATTTGTAAAGAAAGCCCCATGTAATCAACAAACTATTAGAATGATTAAGACATTGCAACAAGATCAATATGTAAAATCAATAGAACTTATTTTCAACAGCAATAAACATTTATAAATTGCAATCTAAACTGGGATACCATTTACAGTCACAATAAAGATTATGATGCTTCTAGAAATTAATTATTCCATATGTGAAGTAAAAAATTTAGGATTTGTTCCAAATATCTTTTTTTGCTCTCTGCATCTAATTTAATACACCCTAAAATATTTTCCAAACCTGCCCACTTCACTTCACCTCCACTACTATCACCATTGTCAAAGACAATCATGTCTAAATTTCTATTCAATAAAGTCACAATAGACAAAATTAATAGATAGTTGACAGGCTAGGAAAAAATATTAGCAGCATTAAAAAAATATTTAGTTTTAGTATAGTTTTATATTGACTAAAAAGTTGCAAAAGTTGTACAGAGGGTTTCTGTATTCCCTGCAGCCAATGCCCCCATTATTACCATCTTACATTTTTGTGTTCATTTGTCACAACTATGGAAACTATAAAGATATATTTCTTATTAATTAAAGTCTACACCTGACACAAATTTGCTTAGTTTTATCTACTGCCCTTTTTCTGTTCCAGGATCCCATCCAGGATAGTATATTACACTTAGTCATCATTTCTATCTTAGTCAATTTGTGCTGCTATAACAAAATACTTGAGACTGGGTGATTTATAAGAATGAAAACTTATTTTCTCATAGTTCCTGAAGCTAGGAAGTTCAAGGTTAAGGTGCCAGCAGATTCAGTGTCTCATGAGGGCTACTCTCTGCTTCTAAGATGGCACCTCTTGCTTCAACATCATGTGGTGGAAATGATAAACCACTCTCTGGCACCACTTTTATAAAGGTGCTTATCTCATTCATGAGGGCAGTTCTCTTATGACTTAATCATCTTTTTAAGGTCCCACCTTTTAGTACTATCACATTGGTGATTAAGTTTCAATATGTAAATTTTGGAGGAATACATTTAGACCATAGCAATGTCTCTGTAGGATCTTGGAGACCATGATAGTTTCTCAGACTTTCCTTATTTTTGATGACCTGATCCATTTTGGGGAGTACTCACCAGTTATTTTGTAGAATATCCGTCAGTACAGACTTGGATAATGCTTTTCTTGTGATTAGATGGGGTTAGGGCTTTTAAAGGCTAAGACCACAGGAGTAAAGTGCCATTTTCATCACATCATATTAAAGGTACATATTATCAATTTATAATTTATGACTATTGATTCTAACCTTAATTACCTAATGAATGATATTTATCAGATTAATCCACTGAAAGTCACTCTTCCTTCTCTTTCTACCTGGCTAACACACACTTTTCCATCTTGTAATTGGAAGAAAGTCAACTATGAGCAGTCCAAATGTTAGGGTGGAGAGGTATTATACTCCACTTCCTCAATGGGGCAATAGCTGCATAAATAATTTAGAATTCTTGTGCACAGACTTGCTTATTCTCCCCATTCATCTATGATTCAATCATTTATTTAAATCAGTATGTACTTGTCAATATTTATTTTGTACTCTGGGCCACTGAAAGCTCTCTAGGATGGCTCCTACGCTCTGTTGACATCCTAAATTATCTTTTGAGAAACTCCTTAGTTTTTGGAGTATTTGCACTATCCTTAACTGGAAAAATTCTAAATTTAGATTATAAAAGAATCTCAATATAAAATAACAGGCAAACATTTTAAATAAACAAGAAAGGAAAATCTAAGTGGTTAATATTGACAATATTCTCACATTAATTCATAATAAAAATGCAAATAAAACATGTAGATGGCACTTTATACCCATATAATTGGTAATAGTGAGAACATTGCTAAGTCAGTGGCTATCAGATGTGGTAGAAAATGGAGATCTTGTACTCTATTTTTGAGAGTGTAAGTTAGTGAAGCTATTTTAGAGAGTAAATTGGCAGCATTTTAGAAAACTGCATAAGTACCTATTCACTCTGGGACATATATACCCAGAGACACTCCTTCAGGTACACAGAGATATTTATGAAGATATTTATTGTGATAGTTAAGAGTAAAAAATATTGGAGGCAACTTATATATATTTATCATACAAAGTCAAGTAAATAACAATGTAGTGCATATCAGAAGAGTCGTCAAGAAAAATCCTAGATTTACATATAGCAAGAGACAATATACGTAAATAACAATATTAAATGGGATAAAATAAGAAAAAGGACATAATTTACAGCATGATGCTGTTTATATACCGTTAAAAATACATACATAGAGGTAAGTATATATGTAGAAATTAATCTAAAGGCCACACATTAAATACAAATTGTGGCATGTAAGGGGTGGGATGAACTGGGATGGAGGGTAAAGAGGAGAGACAGGTAAATAGTAATGCATTTTAAATATGAAGAGCACACACTGTGTCATGCTATAAACTGAGAAGTAAGAGCAACTCAGTTCTTGAGGGTTAAAAACCAGCAACAAGGCTGGAGGCAGTGGCTCATGCCTGCAATTCTATACTTTGAGAGGCCGAGGTGGGTAGATTACTTGAGCTCAGCAGTTTGAGACCAGCCTGGGCAACCAAAAAATTAGCCCAGTGTGGCAGCATGTGCCTGTATTCCCATCTTCTCGAGAGACTAAGGCAGGAAAATTGCTTGATCCTGGGAGGCAGAAGTTGCAGTGAGCCAAGATCACACCATTGCACTCCAGCCTGGGCCACAGAGTGAGACTTCGAATCAAAAAAAGAAGAAGAAGAAAAGAAAAGATAAGACAGCAACAATATCTCAATCAAAGTGCATCAACTGACTAAATATAACCATCAACAACAAAGTCGTAAGGTATAAATAAAAGCATTTTTTATGTGAAGTCAGATTTAATATGGTAATGTTTACATTAATGATGATCATTATTCATTTAATAATTTAACAAATATTCTTGAGCCTTGAAAGTATTATAATAGGCTTGATTGAGGAATATAAAAATGTATATCTAAACCAAACAGGAGTTTTCTAAAGACTTTTATCACATCAGTATGAAAATTAATGTGACATTTAACAGCATTTGTGAAACACACCTTACCAGCATATTATTTTCATGTTGCTCCTTATTGTTGCTGGCTTTTTATTTTAAAATTTACATCTCATTGAAATCATCAATTTAAAATCCTGAGAGAAAATCCATTATTGTATATTCCATTCAGTTTCTAATATTTGTTGGCCTTTTAAAATATAATTTGGCATTATTTATATAATATTCTTGTCTGCTAAGAATAACTGAAAAAAATCGTAGATACTGCTGAAATTTGAACTTGTACTCTCTTTTCATCTCACTTCTCTGTGAACCTTGTCAAATTCAACATTATTCTTAGATTCAAAGACATTATTAATTTATCATTACTATGCAGCTTCTTTTTATATGCAAAAGCTTATAGAACTAAAGAGTTCTACTTGAATGTACTGGCTTTATTTTATTACTAGAATAAGATAGAGTTAAAAATCAAGCAAAAAAATGTTTCCTCCACATTGGCTTTTATTCTTTATTTTATATAATCTAATTCTAGTGTAACTTCTAAAAATTATTTGAACACAGAATATATTCCTTAATTTGGTTTTCTACTATACATAAATTTTCCATGTAACAGTATATCTTGGAGACCTTCCCACAGTTGATATGGAGATTTTTTGTTCTTTTGTACAGCCACATCATAATCCATTGTGCAGACATACTATTGTTTCTTCTAACAGTCCTCAAATAATAGACATTTAAAAAGGAGAAACGAATAGGATAACTTTTACCTTCCAAACATTAGAGTTCTCTCTCGTCTTTGTGAAATGTTAATAATGAGGCCTAGAGATATCCTCACTTGTGGCTCTTCCTGATTTTCTGGCTCCTCCTTTTTATTTGTGACTATTGCTCCTGTTCTGCTAATTCTGGACTCTATTCCAAAAGGGTTCTCCTTTCATCCTGCATGGGCCTACAGTGAGTTAGTAGGCCCAGCCTACTCCAGTTCTTTTTGACCTCACCACAGAACTCTGAACTCACAGTTACCTGGAGAATGTAGAAAACCTGGCCAGTTTCAGTTGTTCTGTGGCTTGCTGCTCTTTCCAGAAAGCACCAGTTGGGACTCTGAGTTTTTCCTTCTTACATCTGTGAAATGTCTTTTTACTGTCCCTAACAAAAATGTTGATACTATACAAATTGTACCGCTTTAGGGTTTGTTGCTAGATTTAACAAATAGAAATTCAGGATACTTAGTTGAATTTTAATTTTAGGTGAACAATACATGACCTTTAATGTAAGCATGTCTCATGTAACATTTGGGGCATACTTAAGCTAAAAAATTAAAGTTGAACTAGATGTCTTTCTTACATTTTACCTGGCAACTTAAATTCATTTCTTTTTAAAATTTTTTGGTAAATGGTTGTGTGGTTGCTTCATTCCACTCTCCTAGTTATTACATCTATGTTTATGGATGAATACAGATAGACTCAAAACCAATGTTACTACCATAACCATCAACACAGAATTTCTGGTTTTTAAATTTGTTTGTTTGATTTTAAATTTTTAGTTTGGCTATACCTTCTAGCTACTAAATTTCCCTTTTTATTTATTTACTTTTTATTTAAATACATAAAAATGTTAGATGTGTTTTCCAGAAAGATATAACTTTCCAATGTACATTTCTATAAGTGTACATGGATATTTGTTGGTTAGAAATGTTTTTTTTTTAATTTTAGTTTTTGTGGGTACATAGGAGGTGTATTTATGAGGTACATGTAATGTTTGAATACAGTATGCAATGCAAAACAATATCAAGTGAAATGGAGTATCCATCCCCTCAAGGGTAAAAAAGCACTTACCCTTTGTACTACAAGCAATTCAATTATACCCTTTAAGTTATTTTAAACTGGACAATTAAATTATTTTTGTCTAGAGTCACCCTATCAAATACCAGGTCTTAGTCATTCTTTCTAATTTTTTTGTACCCACCAACCATTCCCACCTCCTGCAACCTTCCCCACTATGCTTCCCAGCCTCTGGTAAACATCCTTCTAATCTCTTATCTCCGTGGGTTAAGCTGTTTTTATTTTTAGATCCTACAAATAAATGAGAATATGTGATGTTTGTCTTTCTGAGCCTGGCTTATTTCACTTATCAAAATAACTTTCAGTTCCATCCATGTTGTCATAAATGACTGAATTTCATTATTTTTATTGTCAAAAAGTATCCCATTGTGTATAAGTACCATATTTTCTTTATCCATTCATCTGCTGATGGTGCTTTGGTTGCTTCTAAATCTTGGTTATTGTGAACAGCACTGCAAAAAACATGGGGATAAATGGTTGGCAAGACGGCTGAATAGGAAAAGCTCCAGCCTGCAGTCCCAGCGAGATCAGTGCAGAAGGCAGGTGATTTCTGCATTTCCCACTGAGGTACTCAGCTCATCTCACTGGGACTGGTTAGACAATGGGTGCAGCCCACAGAGGGTGAGTCGAAGCAAGGAGGGGGGGCATCACCTCACCCAGAAAGCAAAGGGGTCAGGGAACTCCCTCCCTTAGCCAAGGGAAACAATGAGGGACTGTGCATGAGGAATGATGCACTCCTGCCCTGATACTACACTTTTCCCCCAGTTGTCACAACCCACAGACCAGGAGATTCCCTCAGGGGATCTAGGTTTTAAGCACAAAACTGGGCAGCTGTTTAAAAAGACATCAAGCTAGCTGCAGGAGTTATTTTTCATACCCCAGTGGTACCTGGAACACCAGCAAGACAAAACTGTTCATTCCCCTGAAAGGGGGCAGAAGCCAGGGAGCCAAGTGGTTTAGCTCAGCAGATCTCACCCTCATGGAGCCCAGCAAGCTAAGACCCAGTGGCTTGAAATTGTTGAGGCCAGTACAGCAGTCTGAAGTTGACTGGGATGCTCAAGCTTGGTGAGGGGAGGGCATCCACCATTACTGAGGCTTGAGTAGGTGGTTTTCCTCTCACAGTGTAAACAAAGCCCCCAGGAGTTCAAACTGGCGGAGCCATAGACTGCTTCCCTAGATTCTGCCTCTTGGACAGGTCATCTCTGAAAGAAAGGCAGCCTCCCCAGTCAGAGGCTTATAGAAAAAACTCCCATCTCGCTGGGGCAGAGCACCTGGGGGAAGGGGTTGCTGTGGGAGCAGCTTCAGCAGACTTAAACGTTCCTGCCTGCCAGCTTTGAAGAGAGCAGCAGATCTCCCAGTACAGCACTAGAGCTCTGCTAAGGAACAATTTACCTCCTCTAGTGGGTCCCTCCCATGCCTCCTGACTGGAAGACACCTACCAGCAGGGGTTGACAGACACCTCACAGGAGAGTTCTGGTGGGTGCCCCTCTGGGACAAAGCTTCCAGAGGAAGAAACAGGCAGCAGTCTTTGCTGTTCTGCAGCCTCTGCTGGTGATACCCAGGCAAACAGGGTTGGAGTGGACCTCTAGCAAACTCTAGCAAACTCCAGCAGAACTGCAGCAGAGACGCCTAACTGGTAGAGGGAAAACTAACAAACAGTGAAAGAAAAAAAAAAAAAGCAGCATCAATATCAACAAAATGGATGTCCACACAGAAACCTCATCTGAAGGTCACCAACATCAAAGACCAAAGGTAGATAAATCCACAAAGATGAAGAAATACCAGCATAATAAGGCTGAAAATTCCAAAAACAAGAACACCTCTTCTCCTCCAAAGGATCACAATTTCTCACTAGCAAGGGAACAAAATTCAATGGAGAGTGAGTTTGATGAATTGACAGAAGTAGGCTTTAGAAGGTAAGTAACAACAAATTCCTCCAAGCTAAAGAAGCATGGTCTAACCCAAAGCGAAGAAGCTAAGAGCCTTGAAAAAAGGTTAGATGAATTGCTAACTAGAATAACTAGTTTAGAGAAGAACATAAATGACCTGATGAAGCTGAAAAACAGCAGGAGAACTTCATGAAGCATATACAAATATCAATAACTGAATCAATCAAGTGGAAGAAAGGATATCAGAAACTGAAGATCAACTTGATAAAATAGAGTGAAGACCAGATTAGAGAAAACATAATGAAAAGGAATGAACAAAGCCTCCAAGAAATATGGGACTATGTGAAAAGACCAAACCTATGTTTGATTGGTATACATGAAAGTGACAGGGAGAATGGAACCAAGTTGGAAAACACTCTTCAGGATAGTTTTTGGGAGAACGTCCCAGCGTAATAAGACAGGCCAACATTCAAATTTGGGAAATACAGAGAATGCCATGTCACGCGCCTCGGCCAGCAAGGACCACACGACCTCGATGGACTTGTTCTTGTGGCTTTATTAGTGACAAAGCAAGGGCAAGCTAGTTGGGTAGCCGTTCCTCTTCTTCTAGCTCTTCCGTGTGTGTCTGTGTCTTCCGTGAGCTTCCTCCTTAAGTAAGGACCATCCTCCAATCCCAGCCGTCCACGTGGGGTTGACCCATTGGTGCTCCCTCCCAGGGTCGCCGCCCGCAGGCAACCAAACGGGCAGATAGCCTTATA